>JAVJIF010022195.1:0-64448 GCA_038442645.1 Agave tequilana
CGTGGAATTCTTCAGTGACGGTTTTCATGCGGTGAGCATGGAACCCGTTCCACCGGCACCGGAGGAGCGCAAGTGAGAATTTAGACGAGCTTGCATATGCTCAGATTGACTCGGTAGGCCAATTGGTTAGCAAGTTGAATTTTCTTGCATAGGTTGGAATTTAGGAACACTGTTTCAAGCTAATCAGTAGGGTGTGTGTACTTATCTTTGCATAGCTTATGCAGCGACTGTCATCATCCTTCTCCACTTGATGGGACTTTTTTCTTGGCAAAAGGAGTAGCAAAATTGGTCCTTGAGAAAAGGAGTTGCTAATTCTCTTTTTTTTTTTTAGGGTGGGGGGGGGGGGGGGGGGGGGGGGCGGGATTTTAATTTGCTTTTCTAATGGGAAAACAATATGCTAATCATAATGAAATTGTAAACCACCAATTAGAGAAATTAGAGAGGTTCTCGGTCTCTTTGCTAAGGAGAATAGTAGAATCATTTGCTAATAACCAAAATCATACGTTAGACTGATTCAATTTTAACCTGAATGCAAAATACAGAAATATTTGAGTGTTAATTACATTATAGTAACTATAATTATTATATAATAGTAGACGATAGAGTGGGTACTTCTCAAAGTACAGTGGAATTGCTTGCAACAACACCAACTCTGAAATAAAGTTCAAAGCTACATATTACCATCACATAAAGACCTAAAAAATTTTAGAGCACATCTGAATATTCATTGCAATGGAAAATCCAAAACATGCATTCAAATGCTGAATTTGGGAAGTTAAAACAAAGCATGATCTGAAATCTATGTCACCGACTTCAAATGAGGCATTTTCTCCATGTTGCCGCAGAGCAAAGAGAGAATCAAATCATGCTCAGAGTACTGTAGTTTCTTTTTTGGTCCAGAACTCAATTCAATTGATCCCAAGTCTCTAACAAGATTGATAATATGCCTTTCATTGCAGGTTATACAAGCTGACATTCCACAAAAGCCAGCGCGACATCGTCATCGTGAAATACCTCTTGCACGTCATGAAAGAAAGTGTTGGGAGTCGATCTAAAAGTTGGAGTTTTAACTCAACTAATTTGGTGTTTGAAGATGGCCTAGATATAGATATTGCAGAAGATTGGGCCGCATAACCCTCTAATTATTGCCTGATGATTTGTTGCTCTACTCAGAGTGATTACGCAGATCGGCTTGCGCGCTAAGGTTGCCGTAGGGATTGGAGGAGGGGGGGAGCCCCCTTCTGGGGGGCTCAGGGGCAGAGCCTCAGACCAAAATACTTTGAGAAATCCCCTCTGCAAATCTCGGAATGTTTCGCCCTCGATGTATATCGGAGTTTTGGACGAGATCAGAGTTTTCCTACCGAGAAGCATCTCAGAGCCACTCCAAGAATAGCTCAGTATCACTCGAAGTTTCACTATTCTGAGATGTATCTCGATATCATTCCAGATTTGAGTACGAGGCAGCTCAGAGTATCAGCTCGGAGATGCATAGCAGAAAAGTGGTTCAGTTTGGAAACTTCACAGCCAGTGAAACTTGGGGAACACGTTTAGAGTAGTTTGATAATTTCATAACTTATAACCCTAGTTTTCTTTACAACAAGATTTGTGCCGTCATTAGGGTTAAGAGAGAGTATGCCATTATAAATAGAGTTATGTACTATATTGTAAGGATGTATTGGTGATGATGGAATAAGATCTCTCCTTTCTGCTCCGAAGATGCAGACAATTTGTCGAATCTCGTTAAATTTGCGTTCTCTACTTTGGTTTTCTGTTCTTGATTTTGTGATTGTTCTGGGCGGCTCTTATCCTGGCATTGGACCTCCGGAAGCATAACAAGAAGGCAGCGACGTCTGCATCTGCGACCCAGCGCAAGCTCTTCACCAAACCCCTAAAACTATAGAAAAAACCTCCCGAAATCTCGTTGGCTTTGACCACCCAGCCAACGCCAGCGGCAACCCTGCAGCTACAGGAAAAACTCCTGGAATCACGTTGTCTTTGACCACCCAGCCAACGCCAGCAGCGACCCCTACAGCTACAGAGAGAACTCCTGGAATCACATCGTCTTTGAACGCCCAGCAGCTTCAGCACCCTGGCAATGGACTACAAAAAGAAGGAGATCATGGACGACCTCGACACTTTCCGAATGGGATAAGACTACTACGTGAAGATTGGAAGGCCTAGAAGAGAGGCTACTTGTTATAGTCCCCCCAGGACCGACAAGTGCACAATGGTCGCGGCAATGGCCAACTACATGGACTGCGACATCTACGATCTCGAGCTGACAACAGTCAAGACGAATACGGCCTGAGTAAGCTATTGATAAGACGACAAGCAAGTCCATCATTCTGATCGAGGACATTGATAGCTCCCTCGAACTGACCGGAAAAAAGAAAACAGAAAAAAGAAGGTGAGGTAACGAAGAGAAGAAGCATCTGTCGCTGACAGGAGCGGAGAAGGAAGAGGGAAGTAAGCTGACACTCTCCAGCCTCCTCAACTTCATCGACGATAGAGGCGAAGGAAGAAGGATTGAAAGTTGTGTTGGATAAGGAAATGGAGAGAACTGCAGAAGCCGTGCTGGTGATGGTGAGAACAAAGCGATAACGGACTAAAATTTTGTGGCCAGTACTGTCTGTTATTGATAACTTTCGTAATAAAACATCTGTTTCTTCTTGTACATGAATTGAAATTTTACAAAATGGATGATTTTCTTCTTTTTGAAATGGCCGCGTACAGGTTCAATATGTGGGGGAGCCAAGAAACAAACGTCTTGAGATATATCTGTCATATCCTTTAGGATTATAAACTCGTAACACTGAAAATGTCAATAAGATCACATACTTAAAGTATCCCTAATGCCAAAACAAAGTGAAATTATCGATGATTCAGAGTACTTTTAGAAACTTCTGTCAAGAGTGTGCCTTTTATCTCAAAAATGTTAGAACTAGAGCGGGCTCGGATCTGAACCCCGTGAGTCGAGACCCAGTTTCCCATACATCACCAAGAAATTAGCTACTTGTTTTTTTTTTTTTTGGAGAATGTAATTTTATTTATCAAACCTGTATATACAGATAGAAAGCCAAAGCGGCTATACAATATTAGCCTCCCCTAAATTGCCAATTCCTGGCACACTAGCCCATTACAATGTATCCCCACAACCCAAAATCAAAGTACTATTAGTCGACTACCAATTAGATCAGTCGACTAAGAATGTAGTCGACTAATCTCAATTACAAGTCGACTGGAAAGTTGATCTGGATGTAGCTGCATTCTATGTTTTTGCGATAGTCAACTAAGTCAGAAAGACTAGTCGACTATACCTCTACCAAGTCGACTAGGTCAGAAAGCCCAGTCGACTATACCTGCACCAAGTCGACTAACCACAAAGTCAAGTCGACTGAAAAGTTGATCTGGATGTAGACGTCCTCTCTGTTGCCACAGGAGTCGACTAACCCATAAAGGTTAGTCGACTATACTTGACTGCAGTCGACTATAAACACTTAATAGTCGACTAATTCTGTTGGCAGCCCAATTTATCTATCATAAATCCCAGACCCCTCAAAACTCCACAGTGGCATTTGGATCCAAAGTGAATACAGTCCTATAGATGTGCAGCTTAATCTTGAAGACGGTAGAAACCACCTCCTGAGTCTGGCCTTCAAAAATTTTCCTATTACGGGCATTCCAAATATGATAAACAGTACATGCAAGGGCCACCTTTTTAGCTTTTGCTTTGCCACTGGAACCTTCGCCTCCTTCTTTATCCACTTAAGAGCACTAGAGATAGTCGACATCCCCGAGATATACCCAGCCAGTCTCTAATGCATCTCCAAACCATAGCAGAAAAGGAACATTGAAAGAATAGATGATCTGCTGATTCCTTATTACCAACACAGAGTGCACACGATTCCTCAACCTGAAGAAAGGCCAATCTATCTATTGTAGGTAGCCTCTTCCGCGCTGCAAGCCAAAGAGTAAAAGCATGCTTTGGTGTGACATACGAATTCCAAACTGAGCTTGGCCAAGGTAGCCTGGCACCCTTATGTCGAAAAAACTCATATCCGAACGATATGCACATCCGCTCACCTACTGCCCAAGAGGATAACCTCCTCTTTGCCGCCGCAACAGACCCTTTTACAGGCATATTTTATCACGAATCGCAACTAGCCTCTTGAGCAAAGGCGAGTCGTCCCTTATACACTTCCAGTCCCAAGCAGAGATATCCCCTTTAAGGTAGATATGATGCACCCAACGCACCCATAAAGTGTCCTTTTTCTTGTGAATGTTCCAAAAGGATTTAGCTAGCAGGAATCATTCCAAGTTTTTAGATCTCGGAATCCCAATCCACCTTCCGATTTTGGCAAGCACATGGATTTCCAAGAAACCGGATGATGGCGTTTATGCCACAAGAAATTCCTGCACAGCCGAGTTACCCTCTCTATGATAGCACCAGGTACCGGAAAAATAGATAGCCAAAAGCAATCCACTCCTTGTAGCACTGATCTGATGAGCTCAGCTCTACCCGCAAAAGAAAGGCTGGAAGCCATCCAATAGTTGATATACATAGTTACTTATCAACAAAAGGTGCAAAATGGTCCAACTGCAGCCTCTGAGCCGCCAACGGGACACCGAGATAACGGAAAGGCATCACACACCAACAGGGATACCAGTCAATTGCCTTATTTGAACAAGTTCCTCTCCATATACACCTGCCGTAAAGAGGCTTGACTTGAGCAAGTTAGCGCACAAGCCCGATTTCAATCCAAAATCCCTGAGGCTATCCATAATAATGCTGACAGAAGGAATGTCCCCTCTAGCCATGAGCATGAGATCATCAGCAAATGCCAGGTGTGACAACCTAAGCTTTCCACACCGAGGGTGGAATTTGAACCCCAAACTGTTTGTTCTCACCTTTAGACTCCTCGACAGATATTCAATGCATAGAAGAAAAAGAAAAGGAGACAAAGGATCACCCTGTCGCAATCCCTTCTTCCCATTGAACATCCCCCATATCCCTCCATTCAGGCCAATAGAATAAGATGGAGAGGTTACACATTGCATAATCCATCCAATAAATCTGTCCGGGAACTAAAGACCAGTCATCACCTCAGTAAGGAATTCCCAAGAGACCGAATCATAAGCTTTCCGGAGGTCCACTTTAATCAAGCACCTCGGGGATACCCTCTTCCTGTTATACTTTCGCAATAACTCTTGGACCAAATGAATATTTTCAATCATACTCCGGCCCTCCACAAAAAGCAGATTGCGAAGCATCAATAATTCCACCGAGCACAGGTCGCAGACGCGCCGCCATAATTTTAGAAATCACCTTATAGATCACATTGCAACAGGCAATAGGCCGAAAATCACTCACAGAATTAGCATGAGCAGATTTAGGCACCAAAGCAATCAAAGTGTGATTCATTTGCTTCAGAAGAGATCCTGATAAGAAAAATTCCTTGACGGCATCACAGAACTGAACACCAATAATATCCCACGCCGTCTTGAAGAAGAGTGCACTATACCCATCCGGACCCGGGGCCTTGTCATTCCCAATACCGAACAGTGCCTCCTTAATCTCCTCCGAGGTAACCTCCTTCAACAGATCACAAGCTTGAAGATAGGAGATAACCTCCCCACACTGAAGCACCTGAGGGTCAACATGCTCAACCTGAGAACTAGTACCCAGAAGTCCCTCGAAATATCGAAGAAATTCCAATGCTACCTCCTCCGTTGACTCCGTCAGTGAACCATCCTCCTTGGAAATAGCCGCCACATACCCCGTCCCTTGTTTCTTTTCACAATGCTGTGAAAGAACTTTGTGCATTTATCAGATTAGAAACATAGGTGCATTTAGCCAGTTGGTAAAAGTAGTCCATCTCCGCCTTAATAAGGCCAATGCATTCTTACGCAACTCCACAACCTTCTCCCGTAGTTCAGAATTATCAAATTGAGATTGGATCTGAATCTGAGCCAGTTTAAGGAGCATCCTAGCCCGATCAGCTCGAGAAGCAATATGCCCAAAGTTCCTCTCATTGAGAAGTTTCAACGGGGCCTTTAATAGCTTAAGCTTGCGACAAAACTGAAATTGAAGAGAACCTACAATCTCAATATCCCAGCCAGATCTAACAGTCTCCCGAAAGTCCTCATGACCTGCCAAGAAATTCCAGAATCGAAAAGGTCTATTCACCGTTTGGGGCCGCTCAAGTAAAGAAACTACTCCAGGGGAATGGTCAGATAGACAACCAGAAGGTAAGAATTCCACATGGCAGAAGAAGGCCCTCTGGTGCCAAAGTGGGTTGGCCATCACTCTATCCAACTTAGACCAGACAGTACCATGGTCCAAGTCAGGTGGCATCCCGTGAACTGCAAGTCCGACAGTCCCAATTCATCACAACACTCAGTAAAGTCTTTAAATTAGCTACTTGTTACTATGGACTGCTGGTGGTGGTAAAGAACTGGAATTCTACGCAAAATTCTTTTTCACTACAATTATGTTACAACGCTATGTTTTATAAGGATTTTAAAATAATGCCTATAATTTTGAATTCAATGAAGCAAGGAGAATGCAACAAAGGACGGCTACACTTTGTTAGCTGAAAGGTTGGATTCTACCTACATATGCATGATCTGGCAGTAAGGTGTTTGTGTGTGTCTGGTTGTTTATTAACAGCCGGATTCATCACTGAACCATTATAAGCTTGACTGATCGACCTCCGTACGTTAATGGGGCATCTATTCAAGCTGATTTGTAAAATAGTTCGTTTTAATTTTTAAAAATAAAAGGCTTAACATATGATGAGTAAGATTTAAATAGTCAAAATTTTATTTGAAACTGGTCTGCCTCCAAATATCAATGGGATACTCAATGGGGGAACATTGTATCAGGTCTTGGCCTCAACTTTGCTCTTCCATTCACTTTTTGATATATGGTTTTAACCATTAATGAATCTTAATGGTTTGTCGGAAACCACATCTTGATCAACTCTTTCAACGCACTTGTCGGGTTTCACATCGGATTCTTGTCACTGTTGGAGAGAGTTAACATTGGATTTCATCCCCCCATTGGTCACAATTTGAAAAAATTAAGTTGTTAGATTTTTACTTCAATTTTCTATTTAAGTTCATTGTTATTTTATTCGTTTTTAATGTGAGATTATATATTTACATATGAATATCCAATAAAATACTCCATGACCATATATATTTTTTTTTATGCTTTTATCTTATTTATTATTGGACAAGTCTGATAACATGAATACACGGCGGCATCTTAGGGATATTAGTTCCACACACATGGCTCTGAGGGCACCAAAGCCTAACTCCCATGGACAAGGACTCCTTTTGGCCATTTGCGACTGACATGCACGTCTTCTATGGACTTAAATCCCGATGTGGATTAATCCTTACTATTTTCTTTTGTGACTTCTTTTGTATGGCAACGGCAAAGCTTTTATTATGCAGCACCTAACAGCGGGCACATTTAGATGTTTTGTTTAGGCACATGGTTTCTGTTGTGAAATTGTTTTGTTTTCAAGAGGAAATGACGATCACATGTTTTTTTTTTTCTGGGTGCGTTCAAGATTCTTTTCTTGTGAACTGCGAATAAAGCTCAAATTCTATTCACTGGAGAATTTGTTTTTAAAAATTGAAGGATGTATAATTGCTCTAGATCAAAGAAATCAACTCCTATAAGGATTGATCAAGCAATTCAAGCATCCGTCGGTCAAGATCATCTCATAGTTTGAATATGGTTTGTATCGTAAAACTCTATAAACAAAATTGTGCCCCAGTGTATTGTAAAGCAAAAGAAATATAAGAAGCCAATGCAAAGAGAGAGGTATGTAACAGTGCAAAGAAGAAGGAATATTCTTATAATCTTGAGAGATTCAAGGGGAAGATTAATACTCTTGGAAGAATCAAAGGGAATGTTAGATCTTTTGTACCAAGTTTATTAATAAAACTTTTCAAGTTCTCTCCCCGTAAACTTAGGTCAGGCTTGGTCGAACTATGTTAAATCCTCGTGTTATTTCTTTTTGTCTTATATCACTACTCGTTTTCTATTAAAATGAGATAAGTACGTGACTTGGGTCGGCAACACACTCAAGAGAGCATGCTATGCCTATAACCCACAAATTTTGTCATATTTTTTTTCTGCTGCATATATTTCAAGTCCAATAGATTACACATACATGAAAACAAAAATAATCAAAAGATTTATTCAACTAAAGAAATCCGCAAAAATCAAATAATTGAGTACAAATTTCAATACTAAGAAATGATTACAAACTCTCTTATTTATACATCTATGAAGGCAAATACTAAAAGCAGTCTTCAAATCTTCTACCGAGCTGCAACTGGCTCCTCGTAATACCCTTCGCCCCCGGTCGGTGTCTCCATATATTCTCCATTATCTAGGGTAAATAAGCTCTAGGGGAGTCAGAAAACTCCCGACAATTACAAACAAAATAATGAAGTATGCAGTACGTGCAGAACACGCAAATGTGTATGAATAAGAAAAGGTCACGCAATATGCAATTACGTGACTTATTTTCATGAACACAACCATATATTTGTAGTATGAGTTTATAACTGAAATCAGTACAACATTCAAGTAATGATGATAAGCACACATTCACAGAAAGCATAAGTGCATTTAAAGTATGAAATAAATCAAATATAATAAGCATCACATAAACAATCAAATAGTAGCAATCTTCATAAGAACATGCAGCTACAAGGTTATTATGAAGATGTCCTTAGAGTACAGAACTAGAGTGTGTTTAGAGTAATCATTATATCACAGAAATCATATGTCATAAAGAAGGGTGTCAACTCAGGACATAACACTTGATTAAATGATTTATCACTATAACTGGAGAATATAAAAGTGTTGCATTTAAGTTATCCAATAATAAATCAGTATCATTTGTTATTCTTGTCCCTCTCCCACCGGCGTCCAACAACACCGACAGTTCACGCTGGAGCTCGCACTTCTAGTAGACTCAGTCGAACTCCGATATGTGGGTACCATTATTCGAATAGGAGAGAGACCAAATAACATATGCTCCTGGTGTTATTATTATACTGGTATGTGTGTGTGTGTGTTAATATGCACTGAGAATGCTTATCATGCTAACACCAGGCGGCACATGCAGGAGGGAGGATAAATTCAGGAGGTAACCCCATAGATTCAAGAGGTGGCCCCCACCCTTGCAAATAACCTCCAAGACTATGATAACCCTGTGAGTAATTATCATGTCCCCTCGAATAATCATCGCTAGAAGTCAAATCGGCCACCGATTCAAATGTCTACGCTGTTGTGAAATTTCTGTTCGCCCCCCATGATCGGTATCTTGTGTGTCATAATAATCTGAGTCTCATGACATAGAAACATCTCATTGGTTTCCAATAACGCCATAAGTCCTTTCATAATTACTGCCATCACTGTCATAACCACCATCACCGTCGTTATCATCACCGTCATCACCGTCGTGATCATCGTCGTCGTCATCACCGCCTCACCGTCACTTTCGTTACTACGACGAATATCTTCATCCAACAATTTAATTCATCTGGTGGTAATATCGGTTGTTCTCCTTCCCGAATCCACTCATCTAAATATCATCATCATTGAAAATTTTGTTCTGATCAATTGGGTTATAGAAATCGTCAGTGTCGCGTTGACATGTCAAGTTTCTTACTCGCAGTCACATATTGTAATGCACAAACACTAATTTATGCAAATTTTTCATGCTAATCGGTTGCGCAGTTTTGTATGAATCAGCGACCACGCACTCCAATTTCTTTCATAACCTAATGAAGAATAATTTTTGGCTTAAAATTTTGATGGCTATTTCTGCAAATTGGGAGCTTTTTCGCCATGGATAATTCACCATCAGCTGAAAGAGATTGTTGCACTGCTCTTCTAGTTAGTGAGCTTCCAAATTCTCTAACTTCATTCATAAATAATTTTATCTGCGAGACCCATATCATAAGTGTTAATATTTGCATATGTATAACATTATGTCGCTAAAAGAAATAAATTATTAGATAGCTTACTTTATTAATGTCTCTTACTTGTTTATTCAAATCTGGCTCTAATCTTTTAATGACCTCCTTTAATCCAGTTCTCATTTTTTTGAATATTGGAGTGCCGGATTTAAAAAATATGCTGCAATAATGTAAACCATTATAGTTATAATATGATAGTTTTAATTTCTAGTATGAATTATAATATGATAGTTTCAATTTCTAGTCAACACATGATATTTATGATAGTTATAACAAATAGTTTCAATAATGCAATAATGATGCATCCTTTCACCTGTCCGGATATATGCGCTATGTGTTGCTTTAATTTAGTGATACCACCGTGTACTTGTTTCCCACAATAATTACACTTCACAAGTTTACTCCTTTCACCAACAGGGTATTATGTTTTCATCCAATATCGAGCTGCTTTGGAGCCATTTTGAAATTTAAAAAATAAAATATTTAATTAAATTAAAACTTAAATTAACTACATCATATCTACTTAAATTAAATTAAATTTACTTTATATTATATTTACTAAATTAACTAAAATTACTCAATTAGCTAACTTAGCTAGATCACATTTATTTAAAATAAATTAACTTTATATTTATTTACTAAATTAAATAAATTAACTTAAATTATAATATAAACTAAAATTAACTTAACTTAAACTTTTAAGAGAGAGAGACTGGGAAAAGAGAGAGAGAGGAGAGACAGAGAGCTTGAGAGAGAGGGGAGAGGCAGGGAGAGGGAGAGAGGA
Source organism: Agave tequilana (assembly GCA_038442645.1). Classification (NCBI taxonomy): domain Eukaryota; kingdom Viridiplantae; phylum Streptophyta; class Magnoliopsida; order Asparagales; family Asparagaceae; genus Agave; species Agave tequilana. The sequence goes on from JAVJIF010022195.1 coordinate 10,796, forward strand.
CAAAGGAGAGAGGAGGGAGAGATCGGAGAGAGGAAGAGAGATTAGAAGAGAGAGAGAGAGATCAGGAGAGAGGGATTAGGAGAGATCGGAGAGGGGGAGAGAGACTGGAAGTGAGAGATCGGGAAAGAGGGAGAGAGTGGAGAGAGAGAAGAGAGAGATACCTGAGGCTGGAGCGATCGACGGCGGCGGTGAACGATGACAGGGCTTACAGGCGAGGCGAAGAGAGGAAGAAGAGAGGTAGGATCTATTTTTTTTCTCCCCTTTTTACTCGACGAGGCAGGTCGCAGGTGCACAGTCGACGTCGACTCAGTCGACTCGACATCGACTTAGCCGAGTTGTGCCGAGTCGACTCCTAGTTGGTCGAAAGTGAGGAAAATGTCGAATCGGGTCTCGGACTCGTCTCGCCACCCGCCGAGTCGGATACGACTCGACTGAGTCAAATCCGAATCGGCCGATTCTTCGTAACCTTGTCCGGTGAGAAAACATGAAATTTAGGTAGTGAACTTGAAATTTTGAGTAAAAATGCAAGATCTTCTGGAAAGAAAAGGATTGAGAGATGAGAAGCTTTAACACTTTCTACACGTCCAAGAGAAGCCAAACAAGCCCAAGAAGCAGCAAAATAATATTTGTTCTCAAGAAACAGAGTATTCAATAGTTTTTTTTGTTATCTCCCAAATCGGCAGCCCTAAAAACCATATATAGGGTTGGTTGCCACAATCACAACAATTACCAGGATGCCTTTGATTTTAAAATAAAGCCTAGATGATCCAGAAATTTAGTTAAAACCTAACTTGAATAATTTGAAAAATCTAACTAGAAACAAAAAAAAAAAAAACTTTATCACATGTAATTGATCCTCATCACCAAAACTTTGGAGGTCAATCCTACCACCACTATGACAACAATAACAGAAAAGGCCTTAATCCAGACCTTGTTCTTGCTACATGAGTCCTTTTTTTTATTCATCTCTTTTAAGGCCAATATCCTTGGTTAAATTAGCAAGCACATATCACTGGCACAATCCGTACATTTAAATCCAGACCTTGTTCTTGCTGCTCATTCAACCACAATCCTATCACTTTTAACTGGTGGAGTAATTTGTCTCCATTGCATATGTCCAAACCATCTCGCGGATACCTTCTCATTTGTCCATAACTGAAGCCACCTCTAACTTAATTTGGATGCTTCTATTTTTCATCCATCTCAACTTTCTCATTGTACATTTTCTTCTATTTTCTAGCAGTGCTTTGGTTTAGTTTTGTGGATTGGAGATTGGGGATTTATGTCTTGCTTCTTTTACCATTCGTTCACCAGTAACTCACAACGTTGCTACTGACTGTAAGAAGTTGATAGCGTATGGTGATGCTTGGTGTGAATAAGTGATGCCTAGTGTGCAATAAATTTTTACCAAGTATTCAATTTAATTTCGAGTAACAAATTCTATTGGGTAACAAACTGTGTGTTAAGCATCTTCACTATATAATCTCAACCCAGTGTCATACATAAACCTTTAAATTTCCTTTTTATCACACTCTTCCATTAGTCTGTTATGCACTCACATGCTCATGCACGTCTATGCATGTAATGTATGCATTGTATGGATCCAAATGTTATAGTTTTGGGTTATACTTTTGCTTGTGTATAGGTACTTGAAAGTTATGAGCGAGCTTACGGCAACATGGTTCAGGTTCAACAGTTGTCCGAATTAGAAGAGGTTTATTACACTCATGGACAGTATGATCATGAATCCTCTCCTGGGATCTGATGCCAAGGACATCCTCAAGTGTTTTAGCGTACCTGAATATCGGTGGTCTCTGATGATATTAAACAGAAAGAAGCATTTTCAAGGCTACAAGTATGCTCAAGTTATTCTTGTTCTTCAAGCAGCATTTAGAATTTGCTTGATCTCTTCTGCTTTCTTTCTTTCTTTCTTTTTTTTTCAATTTTTTTTTAGTGTCCTAGATCATTATCCTTTTTTTTTTTCAGGATTTAGCTGTACAGATTGCTTCAACCCCAAATACTTGCCCAGTAACAGCAGCAAGCACAGCTAACCCTGAGAATGTTAGCATTCCACTTCTTGCTCGCGTCTATCTGAAACTTGGGACCTGGCATCGAGCACTCCCCCCTGGATTAGATGATGAATCGGTACAAGGTATCCTCAGCTCTATGTTCTCTTGAATTTTATCTAGTTTCAAGACACTTTTAATTCATTAATTATTATAATGGCCAGAGATTCTCATATCATTCAAGAATGCCACTCAGTATGTTAAGGATTGGGCAAAAGCTTGGCACACATGGGCTTTGTTTAATACTGCAGTAATGTCACATTACACTTTAAGAGGGTATCCTGGGATAGCAGGACAGTATGTTGTTGCTGCTGTTACTGGATATTTCTATTCATAGCTTGTGCATCAAATGCAAAAGGTGTTGATGACAGCTTACAGGTAAATTCTTGGTTTCTACATATCCTCGGTTTAATTAATATTGATTGGGGGAAATTTAGTTGCTTGTCAGTGAAGTATATTTCTGATAATTCTTATGACAAGCAGTTTATTAATTTTTGTTTTATTTTATGTTATTTTGCATTTGTATGTTGCATTGCCCTGAAAATTCCTGTCGCTCAACTGGTTGTGACATGTGCTTATGATCTAATTGTAACTGATGCCTTAATGTGACTTGAAACTATGCTTGCTACATGGTTTGGAATAAAATACTGAAAAAAATTACTTTCAAGCATAAGCAAAATGTCTTGTCTCTTGTGTTGAGGGGCATCATCTGTTAGTGGTTCTTACTAGAATTTTTATATGGGAGCCCTGATTTTATTTGTCAGTAGGCAAGTTCTTATTAAAGTTTTTTCTTTGAGTGTTTTCTTTTGAGTTGTTCAGTGTTAGAATCTTACGTTTTGGGATCAAAATTGGTTTCTTTAAGAGTACTTAAGTGCATCTGAATGAATTCGCATCTGAAAATTTGTTATTTTTTGAATCATTTACGTTCTTCTCTGATTATTCCTATCTTATTGTGAGATGTCGCTATAAGTTGACACACCATTATTTTTGGGTTTTAACTTATCCGAAGCGGGTTGATACAACCTGCTTTGTATATAATGGGAAACAACTTCAGTTAAATTAAAACCCATTAAAAAAACTCATTGATGTTATTTTCTGTAATCAATCTGACAACTAATCAAGATCACTGAAATATCAACAATCTAATTGGCCAGGTCGGTAAATATTAGTGGGAGGTTTCTGTTCAAGAACGTTCCTTAATTTAAGAACCACCTTTCAATTTCCTTCCTTGGTTAAACATCAATTAGACTGATATAAATCAGTCTCATATACTGAATATCAGTATATCCCCTGTATAAGAAATTAATTCACTTATACAGTACTTAGAGTGAGGTAACGCTTAAAACGAATCTCCTTAAGACAACATTACGTCCCCCGCACTGGTGCTAACGGGTTACTGGACGCTGGTCTCCCAAGATACAACACTCCTTCACGATATTTGGATAGCACTATCAAATCACCGTACGGTCGAATCGTAATTAACCAGTACCTTCACAGGATTGTTGAAGCAGCGAGATAAAGACAAATTTCAAAATAATATTCCTTTACTTTGGAGGAGCACGCACTGTAGAAGAAGAAGGAAGGTTGAAGAATATTCTTCTCGGAAGTCTTAGATTCAGACAACAATTCTATTAAAGAATCTGTTAAATTTTCTAAGCCATCTTTCAGAATGAATTTTTACAGAATCTCTTTTAAAAGTCGCTTCAGAAACTAAATCTCCCACTTCTCGTTGGAAGTTACTTTCGAACCCCCTTCCCACTCCGACAGCGTCAGAGGAGAGAGAGAAGTTTTGTGTTGATCTGTTTCAATTGAGATTCGGAGCGCTATTTTAGCGCTCCGGGAGGGCCAACAAGTCCGAACCCAACGAATAGTTGCAACGGCTGACCGTTGCAACGGTTCAACCCAACCACCGCAACCTTTGGCCGTCCAACTGGTCCGACAGCTGCTGGCGGAGCGGTTCGGATTTGGACAGCGGAGCGGGGGCGGTTCGAATCCGGATAGCGGAGCGGGTAGGCTTCGCGTAACCATACCCAGTTCAAAAAGAATCAGGCCGGGTAGGGAACCCAACCCGGTCTCGGTCCCGAGCCCGGCACGCGGCGCGCGGCGTATGTGCGGGCATGGTTCCCTCCCAATCGCGCGCGAGAACTCCAAGTATCCAAGGGCATGACCTTTGTTCTCAATTTTCTCTATTTAAACACTACGAACTTCCATCCCATGGCAATGTGGGACTAAATGATTTTAGCTACCTTAGGGGCTTGTTTGGTTGCAAGGAAGTGGGCGGAAGTAAGGAAATAGGGAAGTATAATTTCTCACTTCCCTATCTATCCAAACACCGGAAAGGAAAATAAGGAAAACCTCTTTTCCTTTATTTTTTCTCTTTTACACAACCATTTTCTCACTTCCAGAGTGCTACAGTTAATTTTGTGGTCATGTAAATCTCATTTGTAATAAATTGTAGCACAAAACAGTTAATTTTTTAACCATGTAAATCTCACTTGCATTCTAATTACAGTCTATTTTTTATTTTTCTTAATTAATTTTTATTTTAATATTATTTTACGGTTTAACTTTGTGGTCAACTTTTCCATTTCCACTTTTACATTACCATCCAAACACCAGAAAAGACAAATATTTTCCAAACCACACTTCCCAACAACATCCAATACCGGAAAACTTACTAACCAATTCTCAAGTTCCAAAGGGAATTATTACTACTTCCTCAATTCCTCACTTCCTCACTTCCACCCTACCAAACAGGCAGGCCTAGTCTCATTTTGACTTTGAATTAGGCAATCTTTAGACTTGAATATCTCATTCATTTGAAGTCGGAATGAACATGTGAATATACCATGTTCATCCCCAATGGAAGGAGAACACACTCCAACCATCATCCAATTGATTCGATCAACGGATCTCGCCGTAATTCAATTCAAAGATTCACATATATTTCTTCATATTCCAACAATTGCTATATTCCCTGTTTGCATGATCATTTATTAGCTTTATATATTACCTCTAGAATGTTAACAGCGTTGAATAGTTTCATTGAAATTCTGTGTCCTGTGTTTTGCTTCCAGGACATGCTTCGTCTTCTCACGTTATGGTCCAGCTATGGTGCTACGTCTGAGGTTCAGGCAGCATTGCAGAAGGGATTTTCACTTGTTAAGATTGAGATGTGGTTGGTTGTATTACCTCAAATAATTGCGAGGATACATTCAAATAATAAAACTGTACGATAATTGATACAATCATTGTTGTGCAAATAGGAAGCGGGCATCCACAGGTTCACTTCAGTTCTGTTTTATGCGGCATCTATTATTAAGAATCAACATAGCCTAAATTCTCTTACATAATGTATGTAATAATATTATTTCATATTTGAGTGCTTAAATTTCTTATATACCTACTTGGTTTCTCATAAACTAGTGGACAAACCTTTCCTAAAATCTCACCCTCAACAATTACATATGATACTTGTTCTAAATTTCTCCTGTAGTTATTATATTTGAATAGAATTTAGTTAGCACTTAGTAATAAGGTATTTCTCCTGCAGTCATCGGTTCCTCATGGAATTTTGAGCAAACTCATCTTAACCTCTTGCCTAATAATTTCTGACATGATACTGCTCGTATATTTTCATCCTAAAATCTCTTCTTTATAATTACTATAAGCCTATTTGTCCAATAATTAATATTAACCTGCTCAGACAAAGTCAAATTTAGCTCATCCTCATGGGACTAAAACCATTTAACTATAACATACTCAATAAATCTTGTTCAAGTAATCTAGTCTGATTTAGCTAATATTTTCAATTAAATAATTATATTAGAATAATTTTGGTTAAAATATTTTTGTGAATAGTTTTTAATTCTATACCGTTTTTTACTGGACAACCTGTCCATATTTTGTTCTGTATAGGAGCATTTACTTGTAATTCATTGTATATGCATACATAATCTGATGATACATTACTACACACTTTATATGCTATGGGAACTCTATTCATGGTAAAATACATGTCAATTTGGTTTAAAAAAAAAATAGCCCTTGGATTTAATTTAAATATACAGAATTTGATAAAAACATAAATTTTTCTTAAGTGATCATGGTTGTTTCCTTTCGGTGGAAAGCATTGACCATGATATGCGGTTAGAAGAATGACAAAATGTGAACATTATTATTTAAAATTTGATGAAAAATAACATATTTAGTTTTTTTTAGCGAGTTAATGAACTTAATGTGTTTTATAACTGCACTAATTAATTTATTTGCCCTTCAATTTTACCCAGCATAATAGAAACAGCAATAAAGTCTTTATCCTTGACCTTTTTTGTAGCTCAGATTGATCATTCTTAGCTCTCCATCGAGGACTATCTTAAATATTGTGTCCTTTCTGTGGTCTCAATCCATATTTAATTTATTCTTCAAATCCTCCTCGTAGCATGTTTTGACTACAATCATCTCGGTCATAGATCCTAGCTATTTCACCCATCAACCGGCATTGGATATTTCCCGACCATCGCAAGTGTTCTGTGCTTGACCATGACTATCTCAAGGCATCTAAAATTGTCATTAAAACTACTCACTATGCTCTCTCTATTGTAGTAATCTGTAGATTTCTTTGTCGAAATTTAGTATGTTATCGAGAACAGTGCCAAACACATCTCAATCAATGTATCAAATTACAATATGTATGGTTAATTGTGTGCCTTGGCTTCTGAATTTCTTTTCATTTCAAGAGAATTGCATGAAGCTTTACTGTCTCTCTGCTATGTAATCTCGTTTATTCCTTCTGTTGATGGTTTCTCATTTTCAGGCTCTCATGTATCCTCTTTTGGGTGGCATGCAAATCAATAAGCCTCTTGCGAAGAGCTGCAGCTCAAGAAGTTGTCGATAAAATTTGCCAGCACAGTGGAGTTCTTGTTAATCAGGTGAAGATGATCAAATTACACTAATTTCCCAGCACTGAGGCTTGGTAACTTGGGAGAACTTTATTATATTCCTGGCTCAGCTTGTGTCAAAAGAGTGATCCGGGTGGCCATATTGTGGCATGAGATGTGGCATGAGGCTCTGGAGGAAGCTAGCCGTTTGTATTTTGGCAAACACAATATTGAGGGAATGCTTGCTGTGCTGGATCCCTTGCATCTGATGCTTGAGTAAGGACCTGAAACGTTGAAAGAGACAGCTTTCATTCATGTATGTACTATCTTTATGAGTTCCGAGCTCTCGCCCTAGGAAGCTTGGACACGGAGACGGGACACGACAATTTCTTAAAAGTAGGACACATTGACACGATTACATGACTCTAGAATATTATAAAAATAATAAAAAAGAGTTCATAATACATACATACTAAAGACATATTTGCATCTAAAAGTTCAAATATCTAATAAAATATGATGATAATATATATGCTAAAATTTTAAACTATAGTATATAATTATGACTTTGCAAAAGGCATAGGCCTTGATCCTTTATCTGTTTAAGTAGTAGTCAATGAATCCAATTCTCACATAGAAACATATCTAAACTTTATAATAATTTTATACAGATCAATATTTGATGGTGCTTTCTCACAGTATTTCTTGGTATATATGAAGGTATATCCCAAACATATAGTGGACAAAGAAGTGTATGAGAATCATAACACATGTGTCAAAGAAGTGTCCAACACGCGTCCTAAACTAAAATATAATATATTTTGAGGACATGTTTGGAGAGTGTCCAAGGAGTGTACAAGAAGTGTCGTCGTCGTACACGGGTATGGCTTCATGGTAGAAGTGTCCATGGTACATAGTTACCACCTTATCGTCTAATTGTATTTAATTTGTAGTCTTGTTATCTTCATGTTCAACGGTATTAGCACAAGAATTCTGGACTTGTTGGCAAACTGCAATTCTTTTCAATTGTTCAGGAGCACCACAACCTGCTATTCTTAAACCTTGCCCCAAAGCACTTGTCCAATCTCCAAATACTTTTTTTTAAACATATTTCGTTTTTAAGGATGTTTTGTGAGATTAATTTCAATGGTCCAAAAGGAGCAACTTTCAGTTGTACTGAATTATAGATTTTGTCTTCAGTGTTAAGATATCTTTTCAGAAGAAGCCCTCATATGTCGGGTAATCTATTGTTGTTTTGACACAATCTGGAAACCCTTTTGCTTGACAACATCCAACTACCCTTTATTGAAACTTTTTAAAGTTTGGGATCCTTGAGCATGTAGCAAGATTATTTAATGCTTGATGATTATATTGGGGTACGAGCACCTCTTCCTCCTTAAGAATGTGAAAGACCTTTTTTTATAGCTTCTTGGAGTTTGTGATCAGCAAAAGATCAATGTGAAAGGGGAGAAGCAGAGGGTGAAGAGAGGGGGGGGGGGGGGGCACTTGCATCTTTTAAATAAATTACTGTTTTTTGTCCCGTCTTCGGATTTATATTCAGGCATATGGTCGTGAATTATTGGAAGCTCGTGAATGTTGCTTGAAGTATAGGAGGACTGGAGGATGCGGAACTTACTCAGGTTTCAACTACAATCCATAAGTTGCATCAAGAGTGACTATTTTCCTATAATATATTTGTGGTGAAAGTTTGTTCAAAGTTTGCATACTAGAAATTTATTTCATTATTAATTTCAGGCCTGGGATTGTTTATCATGTTTTCAGACGAATTGATAAGCAGCTTTCCAGCCTTACTACCTAGACCTTCTGGCAAGAATTGCATATTGATATTCCAGCATATCAGATAACCCTTTAAATGCTTCTGACGACTTTAATTGACATGAATTCAGTCTGTTTCATCGGAGTTGGTCAAATGTCGAAATTTAGAGCTTGCTGTACCTGGAACTTATCGTTCAGGTAAGGATCTGCTCTGTTCTCATTCATTTGCTGTTTTGTTTATTTTGTACCACTGAACTTTCATATTTGTGTATATAGTTTATGGCCACAGAAGCCCTTAAATAGTTTTTTGTGATATGTATATGTGCATGCACACATGCTCGCTTGCGTGTGTGTGTGTGTGCGTGGCACGCGCGGTTGCTGATTCGTTGGTTTCGGTTTTTTTGGTTGTTTTCCTTCTTCTTCTTCTTCTTCTTCTTCTTCTTTACTTCTTCTCTTTCTTTCCTTTTTCTATTATATACTTTTCCTTCTTTTTTTTCTTTTGGTTGGGTATGAGGCTGGTTGGGTTGTTTGCGAAGGTGTACCATAGTAAACCCATGGAAAGTTTGAACACTTACTCCCCTTTGGTCAAACTCACTTTACCCTTTTACCAAGTATTTATAGGTTAATTAAATGGTGATTGTTACTCACTTAGTCTTAGTCTGAGGCACATCTGCAAACTTGCATTTTACTATCCTCAAATGCTTTCTGCTAGTTCACTGATAAAAATGCTTATGCAAAATGTTGGTTTGGAATTTCACATTATAGAATCAGTATCCACTTTCTGTTATCTCTAGAACGGTTTTGTTAGCCTTCAAGGTCGAAAGTTATGGTTAAAAATTTAATTAAGCATCACACAAGGCTTTTCATGTAATGTGGTTAGCCATAGAGCAGAAATTGAAGCCGAGAAAGCTCCAAAAAGGATTTGGATGCTGGGAAAAGTTTACATAAACTATTAATCAGGCTTTGGTAATCTTGTTTCAACCTGCATCAACCTCCTCCATGCACGAAACCTTGATGGTTCTGAATTTTGTAGCTTAGTTAGCTATGGGCAAGAGAGGCCGTGGCATAGAACGTAGGTGGTCGATTGGCAGATTTGTAGTTTTCAGTCATGCAGTTTAAGCTCATGCAAATCACGGAGCAATGGAAATTTTGTGTGCGCTGAAAAGTTAACTAGTCGACAGGATGAGGTGTTACAGAGCTACCTGAAGTGAGTGATGGGAACTGGCTAGTTGAATTTAATGGTTCAGTAACTATCATATTACAATAGAAGTTCAATTAAAAGAAGGTGTAATATAGTTTTATTTAAACACAACTTGCTATCTATTTTCCATATATATTTAAAATGTTGATTTATTTTATTACTATGTTATGTCTGCCAGTTTATAAGGATATAGACAAAAATCTGTTGACTAGCATATTTAAGTCATCGTCAACAGTATCATCTAAGTTTTCCATCAAAATAACTTCATAAGTAAATGGTGGACAAGAAGGGGGTTTTTCCATAACTTGCTAATTTTGTATTTTTTTTCCTTTTATTTATTTTGCATATATTTTCGAACAAATCATCTTGAGACCTTTCTGGTATTCTTGGCATCTAAGATATTTGAACCAATATTTGGATACTCGCAATATTGATGCACTTTAGCCATCTTGCATTGGATTTGAAGTTTGTCGATTCAATCTGTCCAATACTAGCTGATACTGGTGATATTGATTGATAACGACTAATACAGGAGGCAATAAGGTATTTGAAGTAACAATAGTTATTTGGTAGTGTTATCTTAAGGAAAAAATATTAAAAAAGAAAACATCATTAAAGCTTGTATTAAACTGACTTGCTCCATATAACGGCCATAAGAACCATATCATTCGACAAAATAATTTTTCAAAGCTGATAACCTCAACTGTCAAAAGCGGAGAATTGTTCTTTTTTAGATCCACAATGGAAATCTGATCAATTTTTAAGAGTGAATAACAATTGAGTGGTTGGTTGAATTAATCGCTTTATTATAATTTGTCTAATCCAATATAATAATGAGAGAATATTAGGTTAACCTCTTCATCTCAATAAACCCTTTTTATTATATTGGTTCTAACCCGTAACTTGGGTTCCAACTGAGTTATTTAGTTAAATCAAATATATTGTAGACCTCAACTCCTTTGTTATTTTTTTGCTGCTGCGTTAACTATCAGATTCTACAAGTTTTGTTTGAAACTTAGTATAATCTTCATCTGTTATTAGAAAAAACATGCAAACATTGACAGATAGCTTTACTGTTTTTTGTAATTTTATGATAAACTTCTATTTTCTAAGCCACCTCAATTTGATGATTCCAAGACAGCCGAAACTCCTGATACTGGTACCAACACAGGTGAAGCAAAACTGCGACCGATATCGATACTTCAAACCTTGATTTGGACAAACTTTCAGATAGCATTGTAGATGGTTGGCATCATATCAGGATGAGTGGATCATTAAATTGAAATAGGCTGAGCTTAGCAATTTCAGATCATGCTTAGTTACAGAAATTCTCCAGTGAAGCAATTTCATATCTGTAAAAACATTTTCCCCTTAGAACTCTGGTTGAGCTTATCAAAACCATTTGGCATTCAAAATGCTCGAGAAGATTTAGGGAATACGCTTCTATTACCTGTGAAAGGCCTAAATCTGAGTGTTCCACTTCATCCTTCTGAAACTGAATTGCATATTTTCATATTTTTCCAATTCATACAGTAACTCCAAAATCCAATGTGGTCATGCCCTGTTGGAATATCAAATAAAAATGTCTTTGTGATATTAATTTTGAAAGAAGATGAGATCATTAGGAGAAATGAAGAGTCATCATCATCAATTTAGAGAAATGATGAGTCATCATCTTCAATTAGGAGAAATGAGTCATCATCATCAATTTAGAGAAATGATGAGTCATCATCTTCAATTAGGAGAAATAAAGAGTCATCATCATCAATTAGGAGAAATGAGTCATATATGTATTTTGCCTATAAAAGGCTAGTGTATCTCTTTATTTTTATCAAGCAATCAAGAAAGCAATCAAGCAAGCAAGTAAGAAAGAAAAGTTGAATAAGATCCGTTCTCCACTTAAAATTTTAGATTATAGTATATTAGTCCGTAGACTAGTATACAACAAATTGGTATCAGAGCCAATTTAATTTTTGTTTCATTTCCTCTTCTCCTCAGGCCTCCACCACAATCTCATCAATCCACAAGTGCCCAAGTTATTGAAAGATAACTATGAGAGTTGGTCAATTCAGATGAAAGCTCTATTTGGTTCTCAAGAGTTGTGGGAGCTAATCTTTGATGGTTTAAGGAACCCACACCGGAGGTAGAAGCCGCCTACACCACCGAAGAGAAGAAGGCTCTAAAGAGCAAAGAAAGAAGGATAGTAAGGCTCGTTTTCTACTCTATCAAGGGTTGGACGAGTCTACCTTCGAGAGAGTTGCCGAAGCAACGACGAGCAAGGAAGCATGGGAAATTCTTGCTACCATCTACAAAGGAGTCGAGCGGGTGAAGCGAATTCGCCTTCAAACTTTGAGGGGCGATCTTGAAGCCACTCAAATGAAAGATGAAGAAAAATCTCCGATTATTATTCACGATTACTTCTAATTGTGAATAAAATGAGGAGAAATGGAGAGAAGATGGAGGACATCCGAGTGATGGAGAAATTGCTGCTGATCCCTCACATCAAAGTTCGATCACGTGATGGCGACAATTGAGGAATCTAAGAATTTGGAGGAGATCTCAATAGAGAGCTTTTGGGATCCCTCCAAGTTCATGAGCAACGCATGCAAAGAAGACTGGTTTCATAGTCTTGAAACAAGCATTAGAGTCAAAGCTGACTCTAAATGATCGTGGCTCACATAGTAGAGGTCGTGGTCGTGGTAGAGGTAGGGACGTGGTCCCCAACAACGAACCACTCAAAATCAAGTAGAGTTCCAAAGCTTCAGAGGTCGAGGACGAAACAATCGGGAAGATTTACATCTGGACGTGGAAACAACAAGAACGTCCAATGCTACAACTGTCAAAAATTTGGACACTATGCTTCGGATTGCTGGCACAGAACTGAAGATCTTACCAATCTTGCCGAAGCAACAAAATGACGTGAGTAATAACTCTACTCTTCTTCTTGCTCATGATGATTCAAGTGTTCAGAATGATGTTTGGTACCTGACTCGGGTGCTAGCAACCACATGTGCGGGAAGAAAGAACTATTCATAGAACTCGCAGAAGGAGTTTATGGAAGTGTGAGCTTGGGAGATTCTTCAAAACTCTCCGTTGAAGGCAGAGGGAAGATCAAAATCTATCAAAAGGATGGTAAGCCCGAGTATATTTCGATGTTTATTGTATTCCTAACATGAAAAGTAATATTCACAGCATCGGTCATTACTCGAAAAAGGATATAAAGTATATATGGAGAACAACCATCTTTGATTGAAAAATGCAAAAGGAGGTCTTATAGCTTGTATTAAGATGACAAGGAACCGCATGTTTCCCTTGCATCTAAATACAAAAGTGAGAAGTGTTATCAAGGACTCATGAAGAATGAGTCATGGAGGTGGCATCTTTGCTACGGTCATCTAAATTTCAGTTGCCTGAAGCTACTATCTACAGCCGGCATGGTACGAGGTTTACCAACAATCGATCCACCAAGTCATACTTGTGAAGTTTGCATAATTTGCAAGCAAACACGGCTTCCTTTTCCCAATGGAAAGTCGTGGAGAGTGGAGGCACCATTACAACTTGTTCATACTGACATCTGCGGACCACTAGATCCTGTCTCTTTAGAAGGTAATAGATATTTTATTACATTCATTGATGATTTCAGTAGAAAGTTATGGGTGTACATTCTTAAAGAAAAATCTGCTGCCTTTACTATCTTCAAGAATTTTAAAACTCTTATTGAAGCAGAGAGTGGCTATAAGCTAAAACTCTCCGATCTGATAGAGGTGGTGAGTACACACCTCAAATATGCTTCAAGAATATTGCAGGGAGCAAGGCATAAAGAGGCAGTTTACTACTGCCTATACACCACAGCAAAATGGCATCGCAGAAAGAAAGAACCGCACTATTCTTGACATGACAAGAATCATGCTTAAAGAAAAGGGACTGCCGAAGCAGTTTTGGGCGGAAGCTATGGCATGTTCAACCTACTTGCTCAATCGGTGCCCGACGAAGCAAGTGAAGAGCAAGACGCCTCAAGAAGCATGGAGCGGCTATACGCCTAATGTCGCACACCTACGAATTTTTGGGTGTGTTGCATATGCTCAAGTACCTGAAGTCAAAAGGAAGAAGCTTGACAATCATGGTGAAAAATGCATTTTCATCAGATATAGCGAGTAGTCGAAGGCATACAAGCTTTACAATCCACTAACTAAGAAACTAATGGTTAGTAGAGATGTTGTCTTCAATGAAGCTGAAGCATGGAGTTGGAGCAATGAAGAGACTGTCAAAGAGCAACCCATGGTGAATGAACCTGACGAGCCCCTCCAAGAGGTTCCATCACCAACTATACCACCATCTCCTCAGCATGCTACACCGTCTCCTGCAAGAGGTTCTCCATCTTCTGGGGAAGGTAGTAGTAGCGAATCCTCCGTGCAACGAGGTCCAATCAAAATGAGAAGCCTCAGGGAGATCTATGAGCAGATAGAAGAAGATAGAGAAACTAATCTCTTTTGTTTATATGCCGATCATGAGCCTCTCACTTTCTAAGAGGCTAAGGAAGAAGATTATTGGCGATCAGTAATGAAGGAGGAGATGCATGCCATCCAGAAAAATGACACATGGGAGTTGACAACACTTCCACAAAATTACAAGGCAATATAGTGTCAAATGGGTGTACAAGATCAAACGCACAGCAGATGGTGAGGTGATCAGTACAAGGCGAGGCTTGTGGCGAAAGGCTACAAAAAAAAATACGGCATTGACTATGAAGAAGTCTTTGCACCAGTTGCTCGATTAGATACGGTGAGACTATTAATTTCACTTGCAGCTCATCACAGGTGGAATATATATCATCTAGATGTCAAGTCAGCATTTCTCAATGGTATTCTTGAAGAAGAGGTGTATGTACAACAATCAGAAGGTTTTCTGGTAAAAGGGTAAGAAGACAAAGTATATCACCTAAAGAAAGCCTTGTACGGCTTAAAGCAAGCACCACGGGCATGAAATGCCCGAATTGATGGTTATCTTCATCAAAACGGCTTCACCAAATGTTCTTATGAGCATGCCTCTACATGAAGAGGAACCATCAAGGCGAATTTCTAATAATTTGTCTTTATGTTGATGACTTGTTATACACAGGAAGTTGCGTTGAGATGCTTGCTGAATTCAAGGAGGCAATGTTCAATGAATTTGAGATGACGAACAATAGATTGATGTCCTATTTTCTTGGTATCGAAGTGAAGCAACAACAAGATGGGATATTTATATCTCAAAAGAAGTACATGAAGGAGATCTTGGAGAAACTCAAGATGAGTAACTGCAACCCAGAAAACACCCCATAGCCACAGGAATGAAGCTATCAAGAGAAGGAATTGGAGATTTTGTAGACTCGACTTTTTTCAAAAGTCTAGTTGGTAGCCTGAGGTACTTAACGATCACAAGGTCTGATATTGTTTACGGAGTCGGACTTGTGAGTCGCTATATGGAGACACGAAGGAGTCTCATTGGCTAGCTGCAAAGAGAATTCTAAGGTATGTCAAAGGCAACTCAATCTTGGTCTATTTTTATACTTATGGTGAAACTGCAGAGTTAGTAGGCTATTCAGATAGCGACTGGGGAGGTGACCAAGATGAGAGGAAAAGCACCACTGGCTATGTCTTCTATCTTGGGTCAACTACATTTTCATGGACCTCAAAGAAGTAAGGAGTTGTGACCTTATCTTCATGCGAAGCAGAGTATGTGGCAGCTTCATCTACTGTATGTGAAGCTATTTAGTTGCGGAACATTTAAAGGAATTGGATCATCCACAAGAAGAAGCGACTGTAATATTTGTGGACAACAAATCAGCCATCCAACTTGCAAAGAACCCAGTACATCATGGGAGGAGCAAACATATAAATATACGGTTTCATTTTCTCAGAGGCCATGTAAAGCAGAAAACTGTGAAGCTGGAGTATTGTCATACCATGAGTAAGTAGCAGATATTTTTACCACGCCATTACCAATGAATCTTTTAAAAGGCTAAAAGAAATGCTCGGTATGAAAACATTTTGATTTGAGAGGGTGTGTTGGATATCAAATAAAAATGTCTTTATGACATTAATTTTGAAGAGATGAGATCATTAGGAGAAATGAAGAGTCATCATCATCAATTAGGAGAAATGAGTCATCATCATCAATTTAGAGAAATGATGAGTCATCATCTTCAATTAGGAGAAATGAATTATCATCATCAATTTAGAGAAATGATGAGTCATCATCTTCAATTAGGAGAAATAAAGAGTCATCATCATCAATTAGAAGAAATGAGTTATATATGTATTTTGCCTATAAAAGGCTAGTGTATCTCTTTGTTTTTATCAAGCAATCAAGAAAGCAATCAAGCAAGCAAGTAAGAAAGAAAGTTGAATAAGATCCGTTCTCCACCTAAAATTTTTAGATTATAGTATATTAGTCCGTAGACTAGTATACAACATGCCCCCATCTGGTTTGTATAATTCAAGTCCTTTTTGTTTGGGGTCGTGGGATTCTCTTGGTTAGTGGCCTATAAAAGCCTGTGGTTATGTAGCGTCTCATTCCTCTCCTTAATTGTCTTGTATTATTCTCTCATTAACTCAAAACCAGCAGATTTTCTGACTCATATTTTTAAGATTTGCATTCATCGTCTAGATTACTTGTGAAGCTTAGATGACTTCTTAGAGATGCTCCTTCTTTTGCCCTCATCCAGCTCCATAGCTGACTTAGTTTTTGATTTTACACCTCATGTTACAAACATGCTGTTAGAATATAAAAAACATGCCCATTGAGATTTATTTCATATAGAGCAATATACTTTATCTTTGGATATGGTAGTGCATATACTTTTTGGAGCCCCACACATTTTCCTTTCTTCATGTAATTTTATGTTGGTTGATGAAGTACAGGTATGTGCACTTTTAGTTTTTTTTTTTTTAAAAAATTTGTAATTGAATTGATGTGCCAAGTTGCTTTGTTTTGCAGATGCGCCAGTTGTAACAATTGCATCATTTGCACCGACACTTGTTGTGATTACATCTAAACAAAGACCTCGAAACTGACAATTCATGGAAGTGATGGAGAAGATTACACTTTCCTTCCAAGGCCATGAGGATTTACGGCAAGATGAGCGTGTCATGCAGGTACAAGTCATTGATGAAGGACTCTCCTTTTTATCGACTTTCTATTGCATTGGCTGCAGCTTTAATGTCCGCAAGCATCACCTTTGTTTTGAGGCCTAACACACCTCTCTGAGCCCGTGTTGAAACTGCTATCTTCTGGAAACTACATGGAGATGTGCATTTATATAGTTATGCAGACTGCATGTGCATCCTCTCTTTTGCTTAGGAGAACTAGTTACCAACAGTTATGAATTTCTTGAAATTGATTTTTTTCTCTCGTTTTACTAGATTATCTTGCTGCGTTTACTTTGAAGCTTTATATTAACTGAGAGTTTATAACTCTGTGATTGAGAAGTCAATGACTTGCTTGGTCTTCTACTATGTACTTTCTTAACGTATTTTTTCATTGCTTTTAGATTCTTTCTTCACTTCAAATTTATAACCTTTTCTTTGTCAAGATATTCTTGCTACCTTTGACACTTCATCGGTAAGATACTGATTCCTGAATGAGGGTGGAAACCTTCACTGTGTTCACCTCTATAGTGGACTTCTGTAGCATTTTCAATGAATGCAACTGGCAGTTGTTGGGTCTAAGATTACTGTCAGAATCTACTGGTTTTCTCACATCTCTTTTCTGCTGGTAGTTTTATCATTTTTATTGTCTGATTAAAAACGAGTGTCGCATTTGCTGATATAATGAAAGTATAATGTCACTGCTTTTTGCTTCAATTCCTGGTTTATGCAACAAAGGTGATAGACTCATTTCTAGACGAGTAGACTGTAGTTAATTAAGAACCACATCTAGTTGCTTGATCATTTCAATGTTATCATCATGATTAATCATAAAGTAAATAGTATCCCGGGCTAATCTTTCCCCTTCTTCTAGCTTTTTGGTTTAGTCACTACTCTTCTGGAGAATTCAAGAAAACTGCACAAAAAATCTATCCATTCAACACTATGCTGTTATTCCCTTGTCTTCAAACAGCTGCCTGATTGGTTTCTGCTGATTCCAGATCCACTTAAATCAAGAGCATAGACTTATGCTAGCTTTTGCACCTGACTGTGATCGTTTGCCACTCATAGCTAAGGTGGAAGTATTTGAGCATGCTTTGCAAAACAATGAAGGAAATGACTTGGCAAAGGTATACCATCTTTGTTAATATGTGCTTTCTACATGAATTGTTCCTTTCTCCTAAACTTAAAGAAGCATATATTGAAATATAATTGACTGACTATAGATACTTGTTTGTATGTTTTCTTCCCTAAACTAGTGTGATCTAATTGTAGGTTCTCTGGCTAAAAAGCCGGACTTCTGAAGTTTGGCTTGATCGCCGCACAGATTATACAAGAAGTTTGGCAGTGATGAGTATGGTATGGATTCCTACATAAAGCATATCTTCAACTGTTGTTCCATGGGAAACTCATCGTCTGATCACTGTGGGTGAACTTATCTAGTAGTTTAAAGTTTCCAGGTTGGTTACCTTCTTGGATTGGGGCCGGCATCCCAGTAATCTTTTGCTGCATCGGTTCAGGTATTGTAGACTTGATTTTCTGCATTCTACAACTCCTGTGGTGCTTCTTGATCAAACATTTTCAGTCATTAAATTTTAATTTCCTTTTCAGTGGAAAGATATTGCATATTGATTTTTGAGATTGCTTTGAGGCTTCTATGAACACAGAAGTTCCAGAAAAGCAAGTAACTTTCATGTGTGAAACAGAGAGGTCTTATCATTCCATTTTCATTTCTTTTTAAGGTTTCTTGGGTTGAACTATGTGGCAACTTATAACTCATTGACATTATGATCTGTCAACAGGTACCTTTTCGCTTGACTAGAATGCTCCTAAAGGCTATGGAAGTTAGTGGCATTGAAGGTAATTTCAGGTCGACTTGTGAAAATGTGATGCAAGTTCCGCGGACCAACAAGGATAGCGTCATGGCTATGATGGAGTAAAGAACATGATTTCTTGCATCTTTTATATATTCTTATGGTTTTAAATAATGATGATAGACTCGAAATATGGCTTAAAGGAAAAAACCTTAACTAAATAATATGACTTTTAGGCTTCAGTATCACTCCTCTGTGCTTCTTCTTCTTAACTCAGGCACAAATAATTAATAGCATTCCAGTTAGCATTTTAGAGAAAATAGTAATTAAAGCACATACATAACGTAGTTAAGTTATTAAACCTACAATCTCCTGGGTGAGAGATCTTAAGGTAATGCAAAACTTATTTCTTTCCAATGTCTTGTTTCTTATTTTGTTAAGAGAAACAGAAATAATGGTGATGGAATCCAGTTTCTGTGAAAACATATAGCTCGTCAAGGGTACTTCTCATTTGGTCAGAGACCAAAATTGCCCTTGAACCCGTTAAAGTTGATACCTGGTGTCAACTCTTGCTTGTTTTCAGGCTTTCATGCATGACCCTCTCATCAATTGGCGGCTGTTTAATTTTAATGAAGTTCCTCAAACAGCAAGCTATGGAACTCCCATGTCCATCCAGTTGTGAACAGTGATGAATCTGCACCTAATAGAGATCTTCCTCAACCTCTTCGTGGGGCTCGGGAGAGGGAACTGCTACAGGTAGTGATGCGGACATCACGCAGTTCCCATTTATCTTTTCATGCCTTAGCTTATTTAGAGGATTTTGTATTTTGTTTCAGCTTTATTTGTAGGAGATGTTTTAGCTTTATTTGTGTTCCTTTGTGGGCGTTTAGTACCACATCGTTTATTTCTCAGTAGTCCTCTTTTGTAAAGCCTATATAAGGCTCCACAGACTATTGTATTGGATAATTGAATGATTAAGAAATTTTCACAAATTATTTGGCTTAATTCTTGAGTCTTTTGCTCTCGAGTTTTGGGGTGAGAAGCCCGCGTAAGGGGTGGAAACCCAAAATCTTATCCTATTCTTAATTTTAAATTTTGGTTACGATTTGAAGGTGATTGCGATCCAGGTTGATATTACATCATTTTGGGATCAGAGCACTGGTTTTCAATCCCCTTCAAATATTGTCTTTTTCCAAATTTTCTTCTAGTTTCCAAACCCTAGATCTATATTCCAGATCCATTCAAAAAAAAAAAAAAAAAAAAAAGAAAGAAAAAGATTTCACTGTTCCAAAAAAAATTACAGTGAAAAGAAAATCTCATCGAAAATCCCTGAAAAATACCTGTTCATCATCTTCCGCCGCCTTCAACGATCCAGCCACACCACCTCCCGCCGCGCCCACCGCCATCAAGCAACCGCCGCCCTCGACACATTCTTCCACCGCCATCAAGCAACACCACCCTCGTCGCCATCTCCAGATCTCCTCGCCGCCGCTCGTCTTCGTCGTCATCTTTGCCTCCGATCGACGAAGCCATCGTCGCCGTAGATCTCCAACGCCGCGCCCCTCTTCTCCCAAGCACGTCGTGATAGCCTCACTGGCGATCGCCCCAGGCCGCCGCCTCTAGATCTGGCTGTTGCCCACCCTCTCCGGTTCAATTCCGGCGAAGAACTAGATCTTCATCCAGAACCAACGCCGACGAAGCTCCCCATAGCGTCTCCTCCGAAGAATTCCACCACCGCCCCGATCTTCCTTCATCAACATCCTCACCGCTGCAGCATCCCTCAGTCACTGTCGCCGTGCATAGGGCCAAGCCCTAAGGGCAGATCGAACGAGGTGAACGGGCTCGTCGGCGCTCCCCGGTCCTCGTCTTCATCCTCATCTATGCCCAACGGCATCGACGATCTCTGACGCCGTCGTCATCATCTTCGTCCTTACCTCCGCTTGACGAAGCCGTCGTCGCCGAAGATCGCCATCCCCGCCCCCCTCTTCTTCCTGCCCTCGCCGACGGCCATCCACGACTCGCCGCCAACTCCTTCTCCAGAATTGGTGGACTGACCGTCGTCCTTGTCGTCGGGGGGATCCTCGCCGGCGATAGCTCCAGACCGCCGACATCGCATCGCCGCCGCCGCCTTCGTTCCACCCTTTCCCTAGCCAGTGCGAAAAGAGAAGGAAAAAAAGGGGGGATCGGGTGAAGATCCAAACCCGATTGGGTTTAAGAAGAGTCAGATCGGGTCGCGGGTCCGGGTTGGGCGGTTCGAACCCAAACCCAACCCAATTCACTTAAGCGACGTCAGTGCTGACGTCAGCGATCAACTCAACTGGGTATTTCACTGAGTTGACTCAGTCCAGATCAGTCCAGTTCGTTCCTGACTCAGTCCAGAATCGCAGCATCACTTTAGACGGCTATTCAGGGTTCGTTTCAAGTCCAAATCGAGCCGTTTTCGAGGCAGTGGATTCATGACAACCAGCACTACGCTCCTACAGCAGCCACAATCTGGTTCAAGCTCCGAACGTCTTCCAGATTCAACTCAGTAGATCAGCGCACCACAGTTCACAGCTTGTTTCTGCCCCGATTCGGACCCGATTTGCGCCGTTCTCGAGGCATCCAGCTTTCACTTCTTATCACCGCTGTCCAAGAGTCTTGCGGGTGATCTCAATTCTTCAGTGTGAGTATTTCTCTGAGGAATCTTCGAGAATTTTTGCGTTTGGGCGTAAACGACTCCCCCTCAGGTGATCTCATAATTTGACCTGATTCGTTAATTGTTAGATTCCTTGCAACTACTATATGGAATGCTATAATTTGTTGGTTGAAATGCTATTTGTTTCGATCTAGTGGTTGCATCTTTTCATCATTTTAGGAATGCATTTTTGTCTACATTTAAAGCTTAAACTTTAGGGTATTTTTTTGTTTAGTGCATACATTTAGTTTAATTGACTCTAGGGCTATCCACTGCATCTACTTGTTTGCCTGAGCCATCATGACTAATCAGCATTATAGGGACTCCCACTTAGACCAGCTACACAATCTCCATCAGGGTCATATGTCCGTTCATGATTACATTGCCATATTTAAAGACTTAACCCATCGTAGTGAAGTGAGAGAGCACCCTTCTGAGACTCTGACTAGGTTTATTTGGGGTTTACGGCCTAAAATAAAACGTGCTATGATTACTGACCCCTATGACTTGGACACTGTTGGAGATGCCTTTGATGTTGCATTAAAACTGGACTTGACAAACGCTAGTCAATGCCAAGGTCAGATGTTCTAAATGTGAGGGTTATGAACATTATAATTATCAGTGCCCTCAGAGAGTCAACATCTTAGAACTGTGCCTACTGATGAAGTTGACGATTCGAAGGCTGTTAAGGATGACCAAGTTTCTTCTAAAATTGTTAATATAATTGAAGACATAGCAGTTGATTCTGTCACACAGATTATTGATGAAATTCACATGTCTTCTGATAGTGCCAATGATGACGTGGACGAGACAGTTGAGCCTAATATACCCACTGTGCCTAATCAGCCATTCGAGTCTCCTTGTGTTGAACCTAGTTTTATGGTTATTCCTATCAATTCATCTTTAAGGAGTCACCTGAATTTCTTGTCAAGGTCCAGCAAATGGTTTCTAATACTTCTTTTTCGGGTTGTTTAGAGTTTGTATCCGAGTCCCGTGTACCTCCATCGATAGATGTGTGTCCTTCTAGGCATATTATAACTCTCATTCTCCCATCGTTAGGAGTTATGCATAGAAAACCTACTGCTTTGCATCTGCCTGTTGCACATATTGATGATATCACTAGGCTGATAGCAATTTGCAATAATACCTACAAATTTACTGCATACCCATATAGTATTTTGCAGGAATTCACAGTTGATAATAGGGTGATGGTTACGAGTCACTCTGAGGCCACGAGAGAGTTGCACGCTTGGCGTAAAGATTTCGATATGATTCTGAAGAGGATTGCGTCCATTGCTTACGAGTTGGATAGCCCGTGGGATCCTGGTATCAGCTCCGTCTTCAGCCAGGATGATGCGCCTCGCTCTACTCTCTGTGCCTTGATCGTGCTGCTATCTTCCACAACCGATCCGTCATGGAGACCAGCTTCTCCTCCACCATCATAGTCTCGACATGATGTACACATGCTGCTGCCACGACCACCACCTTGGCCCGATTGAGATGCTTCGTGAGGAGAGTCCTCACTCGACAGGGTCGAGTTTCTCCCACCCCGAGGGAATTGATGAGGACATCACGCAGTTCCCATTTATCTTTTCATGCCTTAGCTTATTTAGAGGATTTTGTATTTTGTTTCAGCTTTATTTGTAGGAGGTGTTTTAGCTTTATTTGTGTTCCTTTGTGGGCGTTTAGTACCACATCGGTATTTCCTAGTAGTCCTCTTTTGTAAAGCCTATATAAGGCCCCACAGACTATTGTATTGGATAATTGAATGATTAAGAAATTTTCACAAATTATTTGGTTTAATTCTTGAGTCTTTTGCTCTCGAGTTTTGGGGTGAGAAGCCCGCGTAAGGGGTGGAAACCCAAAATCTTATCCTATTCTTAATTTTAAATTTTGGTTACGATTTGAAGGTGATTGCGATCCAGGTTGATATTACATCAGGTAGCTTCCTGCCACTCTGATAATTAACTTTTAATACTGGCTTCTTATAGTGCTCTGACTATTAAATTCGGTTGTTCATAGGCTGGCATTCAACTTGGTGATGCTAATGAGGTTTTAAATGAGCGTGCCGTGGTGGTTATGGCGCGGATGAGCAATAAGCTCACTGGCCGGGAGTTTTCTTCTCGGTCGTCAGTGTCAGGGGCTACCAGTTCAATCCAATATACGGATCATAGTACATTAATTTCTGGAGATACCCGTGAATCCGTGAAACTTCAGTTTCAGAAACTTATTGTACAAGCTACATCCATGAGAATTTGTGTCAGAACTATGTCGGGTAAGCATTTAGTAGAACCTTTCAATTTTACTATGCTTTTCTGTCAATATTGCATCATATTCACTTCATTAGGACTGGTATTAAACCATTGAGACATTTTATGAAGAATTGAATGAATGTAGAAATATTATGAGGAAGAAGCACACGAGTCTGTAAAATTAGTGTTTCATCCTGAAAGATGGAATGTAGGCAAGGTTATGTATATCTTTTAGCAATCTGCTACTCCATTGACATCGAACAGAATTTGGACATCTTGCAAGCTACTAATTGTGTGAGCCTGTATGTCCAAAATGTTAATTCGATGAAATCATATGTTGTATAATAACAAAGTGCAGTTGGAGCTCTCTGGGTTGCTGTTCAAATATCAACGTATATTTCCTGAAATCAGTCCAACCCATTCTAAATATCAAGTTATACTTATTGAGTACAAGGAATAAATCGTCTTGATTCAAAAAATTCTGCTATAGATTGAGCTAGGTATTTCTGGATTCAGAAAAAGCAGAAGTATATGAAAAGCTCGAGGACTACAGAGAATAAGTCAAATAACACAGATTTTAAAAAATTTCTTTTTTTTTTCTTCTCATTTTTGACTAATTGAGAGCTCAAGTCCTAGCATCAATTGAAACAATTTATCATGTTATGCATAAATTAGTTTTCTTCCTGCACTTACAGTGGTTTTAATTTCAGGTGGTGTCCCTTTTGGTGAATCTGCAGTGCGCTCTGTAAATTCTGTACATAACCTGTACATATATTGATCGATTTGGAGGTTACAGTTTCTCATCTTTTCTTCTCCCCTGTATATATTTTGTATTGGTGTCAAAAAATACTCTCTAAATGAAATGTAATTTTACTAGTTCATGCAAACATTTCCACATTGATATTTCCATGTTTTATTTAACTGTTTTTTTCTCTTCGTGTATTATATTTTCCGCTTGTTGTAAAATTTGAATTGTTGCAAGTGTAAGAAAGTGGAGGTTAAATGGCAGTCCCAAGTATCTGGTTTCAAATTTTTTAGGGTGTACTCAACATCTCCTTTGATGAAAATGCATATTGATTCTGGGCAATCAGCTGGACAGTGGGTCACTGCTGAGAACCTGTGTCTGACAATAAAAAAGAAAATTTACGTTGATTGTTCTGCAATAATAGTTGTAATTGAGGTGATGAATTCCTTGTAAACTGCAGGCAAATTTGGGTAGATCTAATTTCAAGGATTCTGGTCCCAACTTTTCTTCAACCAATGGATCTGGAAAACATAAAGAAATGGTTTGCTGGCAACCTTTTGATCTTTTTCTAATACAAAGCATCTCTCTTGAGTGAAGATTACCTTTTTCAAAAGAATTGTTGATTTTTGGTGAAACTAATATGTCATGCAAACAAATTCTTTCGCCTTGTTTGCCTTGAAAGGTCTCTTGGAAGCAGAAGAGGGGAAAGATCCATTGCACCTCTCACTGTGAGGCTAGGAACATGAATGAAATGAGGTAACCTATGGCTTTGGGAGCAAATTATGTATGGTTTGTGCTTAAGAGTTTCCAAAACCGTGGTTTCAACATTTTTATACTTAATTAGTGACCATAGTTCCAATAATTTTAGTCTGAGCCAAGTTTTTGTGGGAGCTGGATTGGCGTGATGAGCTGCCCATCAAAGCTGATGGACGGCCCGAAACGAAAGGAGAGAAAATCAAAAACGCATTTTTTGGTGGAGCTCACAAAACGCGTTTTTTTTTTTTTTTTTTTTCTCTCCTCCGCATCGGGACGTCTATCAGTTTTGATGGATGACCCAGTGTGCGTGAAGGAGCTAACCAGCTTCTGGTTTTTTGTGACCATGAAAATTAAATGAAGTCAGAATTTGTCAAACCTCGAGTTTTTTAAACCAAAGTAGTTTGTATGCATACAAACCTTAATTTCATTTTAACTAAAATAACCACCTAGTTCATGAATTATATTGCCAAATTGTGGTCAATAATATCCATATGACCAACTATATTTATGTCTTATAAGTAACAAGTATGAAGTATTTGATGCTAAAGTATTGGCTGTGGTATCTGAAAAATTTTAAACAGGTCCATGTCCGAACAAGAAAAATAAAATTATATTGGGCTTTCGGGACATCCCCTTCAAATCATTCGTATTTAGAAATGCCTCCTTCAAATCTTTATTTTTAGAAATTACCCCTTAAAAGTCTTGAGCTCTTTGAAATTAATCCTCTTAGTTAACTTTAATCATTTGAGTTGTTAATTTAAATTAAGTTTTCTTAAATTACCTATGTTACCCTTGTCTAAAGACGTGAGTTCTTAAACAAATAACTAATTATATTTTGCAGAGCATTGAACTATATATATTTCAAAAATTAAAGATATTATAACTTAGGAGCTCTAGATGATTTTCATGAGGATGTCAATCTCTTCTTTGAGTCAAATCTTTTTATTTTTGGGCTGATAAGAATAGAGAGAGATAAAAAAAATAAAGAGAAAAAAAAAAGAAAAACTCAAAGGTTTGCTAGTGCATCATATATCACATGCAATTCCAACATGCAATTCCTTGTTACTAACCATTATTACTACATTAACATTTGTTATTTACCCCTTGAAATTCCAACAAAACCCATATGTACTATAACAAATAATTCTTTACCCCTCAAAACTTCAAAATGAACTCCCTATATATATTATTAAACTTTTTCATATGCCCTCTAAAGTTCAAAAAAGTTCTATGTATAATATGATTTTTATAACTTGCTCGATATGTTTATAAAAGTCCTTACACCTTCTATTATAGTGTGCCCCCTCGACGAAGGTGCTAGCTCCGTCTCTGTTACTAACTAGCTAGAATGCGACCATGTGAGTAGTTTTAAAATTTTTTGAGAAATTAAAGGGGTTAGATATACAAGGTTTAAAAATTGGAGTCTAAGAGGATAAATGAGTATTTCTGAAAAACCCTTGTCAAAATCAGCATTCCAAATCATTGGAGACATTTGATAACTTAATTTCAAATATCTTCAGGCTTTTAAAGAATTAATTTCTAAATAAAAAAATATATATTTTTTGGGGTGGAGGAGGCATTTCTGAATATGAATGTTGATCTGAATACGGGTAGATGCACACAGTTATACAATATGCTGAACTATTAAGCATATTATGCATAATTGATAATACACCTAACTATAGCTATAAAGTTGTATTTGCGGTATAACGAATACATAACTTAGCCTATTATGTATTAATTAATTAATCAAACCGAGCGAAATGAGGTTTCTCCCGTGTCTCCTTCTTGCACTTTATCCGTCCGCCTGTCCTTCAAAAAAGAAAGCCTGAGAGGTCATCTCCTCTCCCTTTCTCCTTACTCTTCTCTCCTATCTTCTCTTACCCTCTTCCATCTTCCAACTCCTTCTTCTTCTTCCTCTCTCCCTTTCTTCGTCGCTAAGTTCCATCGCAAACCGGTAATCTAGTTAATTTATCAAAACTGATAAGCGAAGCGAGAAGGTTTTCTCCTATGACTCCTTAAGAAGTTGTTCTTCCGTCTGTCCTCTTCTTCCCCTTCTTCTTCTTCTTCGGGGGGGTGGGGGGGGGGGGGGGGGGGGATAGCCCCTCCCCCAGAGAGAGAGAGACCCTCTCCCTCTCCCCTTCTTCCCGTCGCCCCCCTCTCCCCCTCCCCCCTTCCCTCCTCTCTCGCATCTCCCCTCTTCCCCCCCTCCACCATCAAATCCCTAAAACCCCTCCGCCGATGCCGCTGTCCTCATCTATTTCCAGCATCTATGGCATACTAATTTATTCAAAATCGACTGAAAGGAGGTTTTCTCCTGTGGTATCGTCCCTCAGTCCCTCTCCATTCGCTAGAGGGAAGTGATCATTAGAGAGCAGTCAGAGCTCTCTCCTCTCCAGCCTCCAGCCGCCTCTCCCTCCCCCCTCCCCCCTCCTCCTTGCTTATCCTCGCTGGGGGAAATCAATTGATTTCTCATTGCAAACGCGATTTGCTAGTTTATCAATACCGACCGAAGGAAAGTTTTCTCGCGTGATTTATTCACAAATTTTGTCCGTATGTTTTTCCTCTCTCTCCCCCGCCCCCTCCTATTCCCTCTCCCCTCTCTGCCTCCTCCCCTCTCTCCCTCTCCCCACTCTGTCTCCCCTCTCTCTCCCTTTTTTTCTCTCTCTCTTTCGTCACCGTCGCTGTTGTCAGCTGGTGTTCGACTGACCGATGGCGATGCACTAATTTAATATTATGATATTCTTTTATCTGAAAAAGAAAAGAAAAGAAAAAGAGTTCCCCTTCTTCTCTATCACTCTCTTGAACAGAGCTAGGTGATTCAATTCCCTAGAGAAACGAAGAATGGCCGGAAAAAACCCCCTTTATTCCCTTCCTCTTGCTCTCTGCAGCTCTCTATCCTCTCTCTTGCCGCCCTAACCCTAATCTCCTTCACCTTCCTCTCTCTCCGATCCCTCAAATCTCAGCCCTCGACGCCTCTCAATCCATCAGTTTCACTATCATCTCTGCCGTCATCCTCGTCGATTTACCACTCGCCGGAGATCTTTCAGGCGAACTACGAGCGGATGGTGAGGGATTTCAAGGTGTACATCTACCCCGACGGCGATCCCAAACCTTCTACCAGACCCCAGGAAGCTCACCGGCAAGTACTCCAGCGAGGGCTACTTCTTCCAGAACATTCGTGAGAGCTCGTTCCGCACCGACGACCCGGATCAGGCCGACCTCTTCTTCGTTCCCATTTCTCCCCACAAGATGAGAGGGAAGGTACTGAGCTCTCCTTCTTCTTTGATTTAGATCTTGAAAGGATTAGTCCAAAATGAACAATGTGAAGAGTTTGGGGAAATAACACTTTGCTCGATTTGCTATGAGAATAGATCACAATGGCCAAGTGCAGTTTGTTGTACTGTTGTTAGAGTTTTTGAGTTGAAGGCTGAGATTTCGTTTTGTAGGAAAGTTCTTGAATACTAGGTTTGGTCCACTGTATGATGTGAGTAACACATTGATCATTTAGTATACTATTCAGTTTTTTTATGCTGCTTGTGGATGAATCTAATAGCAGCAATGAAGGTAATACTTCAAATCGTAAATATATCTATGTGCAGGATTGATTTGCCTGGGATAAAAAAGGGTAAAATGACTGAAACACAGACTAGCTTTTTAACCATCCAGTTGTTTTTTGCTCTTTAGATTGTCTTGCATATCATGCATGTTATTACATTTTGAAAGATATCTTTTTTTGGGAGCCTTAACAAGTGTATGCCCTTGTTGATGTAGGTAACCTCTTAAATTGTTCCATATGTGATGGATGTTTCAATCTTGCAGGGCACATCTTATGAGAACATGACCATTATAGTTAAGGATTATGTTGAAGGCTTGATAAGCAAATACCCTTACTGGAATAGGACCTTGGGTACTGATCATTTTTTTGTTACCTGTCATGATGTTGGCGTCAGAGCATTTGAAGGACTTCCCTTTATGATAAAAACTCCATACGAGTTGTTTGTTCTCCAAGTTATGATGTTGGATATATCCCACACAAAGATGTTGCTCTTCCGCAAGTACTCCAACCGTTTGCTCTTCCAGCTGGTGGAAATGATGTTGAGAACAGGTTAGAAATGGTCCACTAGTATTCTTTTTTGATCTTGTTAAATCACTCTGCTTGAAGATGTGTCCTCCTAATAGTTATATACTAAACAGTCTAAATTGTTGAACCTGTGAACCCAACCTCCACCCGTAACCCCCCACCCCACCCAAAAAAAACAAAAAAAACACATACACACACCAAAAAAGAGAGGGAAACAAACAAAAACAAACAAACAAACAAAACATACAAGAACAAAAAAAAAAAGAAAAAGAAAGAGAAAAAAAAAGGAAAGAGACTCTCTCTTTTTTAAACTGTGACTGGGCTATTCTCTCTGGTATTGATGTCATAGTTATCATCCCAATGTCATAGTTATCATCCCAATCATGTGAAAAATGTGTTAGAGATTTTTTTTGGCATTTTAATGATATGATTCCTCCTCTTTGGCTTAATTTCTGCTTTAAAATATATTTCTTGTCCGTGCGTTAACACGTGTTGAAGCCTGTGTTCTGGCTATTACTCCTTGCTAGTATGTCATGATTATCATCCAAGTCATGTAAAATGACAAATATTTCGGCATTTTCGTAATACGTCCCCATTTGTTTCTTTGGCTTATTTTGTGTCTCTAATGAACATTCTTGCCTCTACTTGAGTCTTTCCCAGTCTACAGGACATTACACATTGCTTTGTATTGCATCTGTTTGAAAATTTTGGTTCTAGCTTTTACTCTTTGCTAGTATTACATTGTTATCATCCCAATTATTTAAACATGTAGCCGAGCATTACTTGCCCATTTTGGAATGTGATTTCATTTGCCTCTTTATCTGATTCTGTGCTTTATAATAAATGTAGTTCCCTAGCAAATCTTTCATCTTGCCTTGACATCTGGGCTCTTTCCTAAGGAGACTTGCAATGTTGCTCTCTTGCTTCATGAGCTCAAACTGCATGATAAAGTTCTTTTCCTAAGAAGACTTGCAATGTTGCTCTTTTGCTTCATGAGCTCAAACTGCATGATAAAATATGGTAGGTCTATTAAAGTTCTTTTCCTAAGAAGACTTGCAACGTTGCTCTTTTGCTTCATGAGCTCAAACTGCATGATAAAATATGGCAGGTCTTATTAAAGTTCTTTGACCAGGCCCTCACTTTTGGTTTCCTTGCAAGAATATAACACCACCCCATTTAAGATTTTGATAAGATTTAAAATTGGTTGTAATAACTTGTAAATTCTAGTTTGAGTCTTCCCTTAGAGGTGACTTATTTGGGAAAAGGGTGATGAAGATTAAAAATGTTTTACGCCCATGGTCTAACTTCCTTTTACTCTTTTGAAAGCATACTGAAACAAATGCACTATATACTCTAAAAAGAAAAGATGACAATCTGACTGTAGCGGATTGCTAAAATATAGTATTGCGGAGGAGATTGAAGGATTAGACAAAGAGTGGTTGACAATGGGGGCATGAATCCACATCTGCATTCTCAAAATTGCAGTTCTTAGGATATTAGAAGAAATATCTAATTTAGCTCTTTCATGCCTGCTATAACTAGTTATTTTGGTTTTCTATTGGTTGCTTTAACTGTAACCCCAACATTAGTAAGGCCATATCATTTTTACTAGTAGCACTCAATTCAGATGTGGTTGAATTATACTGATTATCTTTTTGATGTAGAACGAGAGGGAGAAGAAGATAAAGAAGGAAAGAAATTAGAGTTTTAAGGGGATAACATTAATTTTGGCTTTACCATCAAGGAGATCTCTCTTACTCTGTGCATCACCATGCAAAGATTCAACATAGAGCAATAAATGCAATGCAAGGTTTATAATTTCAAATTAACTGAACTACCAAATAACTACATCACTTGGCCTTTTATAGGTCCATACAATTAGAAGTCTTTCATCATACCTGATATGAGACTGAAACAAAGGAGAAAAATAAGCCTAACCTAAAATAAAGAGAAAAATAGCCTAAACAAATAAAAGAGCCTAGTGATCCCCATCAATTCTCCCTGGCTTCGAAAATTCGCCACTGATGAATGACAACGGCGTGGATGATGAAATCAAACCGGAAAAGACTGCATTAACTCCTCAGTGGTGGTAGCTGCAATAGAAGAATTGAATACAGCTGAGGCCCCGTGAAAGTGCGATAACGAGTCAGGTCCTCGACGCTGAACACCGGACTGATCTCAAGATCACGAAGAATACTGAGCTTGTAGGTGCTGGAATCAAACCTCCTCAAAACCTTGTATGGACCCTTGCGTCGAGTATGAAGCCTTTTCAAAGTTCCTAGTGGGAACCTTTTTTGGGTTCACTCTAATCAACACCTCGTCACCTATTGCGAGTTTCTGTAACTGGCTATGAGACTCTGCAGTAGACTAATAGTTATAACTGTTGATTGTCATTTGTCTTGTATCATGATCATGCAACTCATGCAAATGTGATGCAAGTGGCTCAACTGTGAGAACGGAGGAATACCTCGGGGAAAAGGGAGAAAGCCGACATAATTCCTAGATCTGAGAGTAGATCCATCAATAGGAGACTTAGGTGAAAAGTGAGATCTATCACTAAGTAACATGATGCCTTGTTCTTGTCGATGATTGTTCCCTTGTTATTTTTCACATTCGACTTGGACTTGGCAGGTTTCAACACTATATTCTTTCTTTTGAATTTAAATTCATAAATATTAAACTTACCTAGACTGGTCACATTCAAGTCATACAACCAAGGCATACCTAACAAAATGTGTGTAGCGTGTATGTCTAAGACATCACACCAAACACGATCCCGTAGCTAGACATGTGGATAGGGACCTAACAACGTTGGGTAATAGATTAAGCAGTCTTATCAACCCAATCACGTTGTATGGGTGGGTTCAGCCTTAAGAGTCATCTTCTCAAGAGCTGTCTTGGTAATGATGTTCGCACTATCTCATCTATCATCAATTTATAATTCTTCTTCTCATGTGTAATATAGGTGTGAAATGCACTAGACTTGTGTCACTTTCCATATCTAATAGGGGTGTGTGTGTGTGTGAACACCTAACGACACCCAATTGAATGCTAGAAATCCTAATATCATCATCAGAACCAGTCACGCTACTAGTTGATTCATAGACTACTGTCTTGATCTCATCATCATCGGCTTTCCTAACTAGAAGGTTCCTAGAGGGACACTGTGCAACAACGTGACCATAGCCTTGATACTTGAAACACTGACTATTCTTGGTGACTTAGAAGATTCATCTATCACAGATTTACCCTTAGGGTCTCTAGTGGAGTGTTTAAGCTAGGTTGCTCCTTGGCTTTAGGAATGACCCTACGTTCCGAAGAAAATCTGAGGGAGGTTTCTATGTCTTGAGCTAACTGACTTGCTTGCTCAAGGGTTTCCATCTTGTGATAGTGAATCAGCCCAGATCGATACATATACCCACAGCGTAGGGTTAGATCATCAAATTCGGTAGCGTAGTCACGAACTGACCTGTTACCCTGACGAAGGATGTGCAATTATCTAAGAGGCGATGCTTATAGGAACCGGAAAGGTAATTTCTCCTTAAGTTTCTATTTATTCTCTCTTAAGATTCTATGGAAGCTCCACGCCTAGTGTACTCTCTCCAACGAGGTCTAATAAATTCTAGCTAACCGTGTAAGTTTCAATCTAACAAATCGAATCCTACTTTCCTCAATAAACCTATACCAATCAAAGTAGTACTCCAGTCAGTCATCCAATCACTAAAAAACTTTGGGTTAAGAATACCGTCAAAGGTGGGAGGGTCTATCTTAATCCCACAGATTATGTTATCTTCATTAATACTAGGTCTGCTAGTCCTCTCATCTCTTCTTATATCGTTGTAGTTCTCTAAAGTTTCCTCGTTAGATTTACTTTCCAACCGGTCTACTCTAAGCTTTAGGTCCTTAAGTTCCTTAAAAATTAGGTCTAGTTTGACCTCCATATCTAAATGATCAGAAGAATATATTGTACCACTACGAAGGAGCATGCATTATCTAAAATGCAAATGTAGTATGAAATCACCTGGATGGGGGGGGGTGAATAGTTGATATGCTAATCTAATGCGGAAAATACGACAAAAAAAAATTACAGCTACACAGTCAAATCAAAAAATAAGAAGTGAAGCCGAATTCCTAATGAAGGCCTCTAGAACTTCTCTTCACAATTTCTCTTTGATAAGAGTTGAGGAGCACAATTGCCTTCTTGCTTAAATGAGTAAAACCGATAAACTAATAGCAATAGCAATAGCAATGACAATAGAGCAATGAGTATAAAGTAAATGCAAGATGAGTACGAATAATATTAAGCAAATAGAATATAAGCAAGAGTAAGAGAGTAGCAATCGCATACACAAGAGATTTGTTTCGAAATTCGAGCAACTTGCTCTATGTTCCCCACCTCTACTGCAATAGAGGATGTCCACTATACTTGTCTTGAATACAACACCCAACGGATCCCGCAAGATCCCTGAGCCTCAACTCCACTCTCTACCCTCCTTCACTAGAGGAATTTCTCCAAAGAATATAAGAAAAGAGTGATCTTCTCAATATCACTAAACTCTCACAATACAAAGTCCTATAATCTAATTTAGAGATTCGAAGTTCAAGAAATTTGCGAGTGAGAAAACTTGTAAGAAGATTTGGAATTGATTGCTCAAAGTATTGTATGCTCTTTGAGTAGTTGGAAGAATTAATTGCACAAGAAAAAATGTTGACAAAATCACAAACCATAACTCTTTTTATAGAGAAAATCAGAAACTAGCCGTTGGAATTTTGTCAGAGAAAAATGGCCTACCGGTTGACCGGTAATGACTAGATTTTAGCCGTTGCCAGAGTTCAGCCGGCCAGCAAGAGAATTGGCGTTTGCCAGAGATCGGTCGATTGTTCGGTTGACCATTTGAGAGCAAACATAGCTGCTTTCTCTCTGACTCGGTCGACCGACACAAAACAAATCAATTTTTTTACCCCCTTGGTCAACTGTTGGCAAAGTTTTTCTTTCTGTTGGTCGTCGATCGCAGCGGTCGATCGACTATGACACAAAAAATTATTTTCTTTTGTTTTTGTCAAACTTTTAATTTTTTGATAAATCCTTTTAAAAATATTTAAAACTTTATATATTCTTTCTATATCAAGCCATAGTATATGTTGTAATTTTTGTATAAAATTTTCATATATATATATATATATATATATATATATATAATATATATTAGTTTTCCAAATTTTTCATGATATAAAATCATATTTGAAACCATCAACTAATTGAAAAACTTTAAAACATTTGTGTGCGTGTGAGTGTATCTTGAGCATTCCAACGTCTAAACTAGATTTTAACAAACTAATTCTTACATTTTTCAAGAGTACAATAAAATTGCAGGTATCTTTCATGTGGTGCTCCTTTGCATCCAAAAATTCGATTTATTTTGCTTAAATCTCATACTTGATTCTCCTCATATGCTGCAACTACTACTCTTTCGAGTTGATTAAAGCTAAAATATTACTCTTGAAAAACCTGTGAAACTTTGAAAACACATATTAGTACTAACTACATGAGTTTTAGAATCAGCAAAGAGCGATTGTACCCTTTGGAGCAACAATCTCCCATTTTTTGATGATGACAAAACTCATGGAGTTATTTTAAACATATGGAACAAGCTTCTTGTGAAGCTCCCTCTGAAATCATGCATA
This sequence comes from Agave tequilana, assembly GCA_038442645.1. Classification (NCBI taxonomy): domain Eukaryota; kingdom Viridiplantae; phylum Streptophyta; class Magnoliopsida; order Asparagales; family Asparagaceae; genus Agave; species Agave tequilana. Next base: position 45,859 of record JAVJIF010022195.1, read on the forward strand.
TGCACAGAATATATCAATTTAGCTCATACAGGTGAGTCGGTGACACAGAGAGATAAACACAGATTAGATTGAGTCACACGTATGCATACAAAAGATATTGACAGGAATAATATGCATAAACAACCGGCAACCATCCATTCACCATCCTCCAATGGAATAAAACACATATAAATCAAACCTGCATAACATAATTCAAGGTTAAGATCCATTAAAAGCCAAAGTCATCAAACTAGAATTCATAAAGACAACTAAATAAGTCCTAAATCCAGTTTCAACTTCTTCCTTCATTCTTTCCCCCTTTTGTCAGCATCAAAAGAGGGGTGATCACTCCTCGGGAGGAGCAGTGGAGGTCCCGACGTCAGAGAATAACGCATCATCAAATGTAGCAACACGTGGATATACACCATCAAGCTCAGTAGGTGCAATCCAGGAGCAAAATGGAGGACCATCTAGAGGTAGAGGCAAAGGACGAGAATAACCGGATGGCATTGGAAGCGGCTGCTGGAAGTGAGAGAAGCCAATCTCAATGCATTCTTGCTTATAACTGTCTGAAGCCTAGAGATAAGATAGTGTTGTGAAACTCTTCTTGATTTGATGCCAGTTGCTTTTGATTTGCAAGAAATTGTTCAAGAAGTGCTGTAGTATTGGATTGGCGAAGAGTGAAGGAGTTCATCTGGTTCATGAGATTAAAGTAAGGATCAGAGGTAGATGAGAAACGAGGTTGAAACTGAGGAGGTAGAGTAGGTTGAGTAGGATGAGATGGAACTTGAAATGCACGTGTAGTACCGGCTTGCATTATCTTCAAAAGTGAAGAATCAAGAGCAGGAGAGGGAGTATATGAGGTTGCTTGGGAGAAATCAACATGATAATTTTTTTGAAGAGATGGGTAAGCATCATACCATAAGGAAGACTCCTACTAGAGATCATCAAATTAGGAGAGAGCATGTTATTCAGAATGAGAAGAGGAAAATTGACTTGGAGTCCTTTTGAATGCAATAGATGAGAAGTGGTTCACATCCCTTGGCAAAGTTAAATACACCAGATTTTGGAAGGATGGCATGCAAAACAAACTTGGCTAGAACTTAGAAACATGAGTGGAATGTTTCACTTCCTCATTATTAACAAGGTCCGGATCGTCATTTCCATGAATCAAATTGGATGCAGTGAAGGGGATTCATTTTCAGGGTATTGGTCAAAAGAAAGAAGATTATGATTGTATATGTCCAAACCCTCATTTTTACATCCATATGCATGTTAATATCAGTTGAACCAAAGAATGAATCAAATTATTACTGAAAGAGAGATTTGAATAAAACAATACAACTAGATCAGGATAAACAAGTTCTTTAACTTGAAGAAAGTATTTGAGACCAACAGATTCAATCATAGGAGGAATATTTAGGTGATCAAATCATGCAATGTAACACCACCGATCTGACAGATATGATATTTTTCTTGCAAAAAATATTGAATCTATATTCAGCATTACCATCAACAAAAAGTGATTTGGGTGTGGATCCAGACTCAATGGATCTCTTAGATCTGGAAGAGGATCCTTACCACGGGTCTCTTGGAAGACATGATGAAAAATGATTTAAGGACAAGAGTGAGATCTAGAGATTTTACCTAAACTGAAGATAAAAATAGCTGCACAATCCAACAAGTAGACGAGCCAATTTAAGAAATCTTGAAGGGAGTTGGAGAGATTTTTAGTGGATTTGAAGTTTAGGGAGCGAGAATGAGTGGGTAGAGAAGGAGATTCAGTGGAGGACAAAAACTGAAGAACAGAAGGGGATTTGGACCCTTTATATTGGCAGATCCGTAGGTCGGTCGACCTTCCGGTCGACTAATCCTCGGGTTCTGCATTAACTACAGACCCGCAGTCGATCGGTTGATCGGTCGATCCGCAAGCTCCGCATTATGCAGAATCGCGGTCGACTGGTCCGGTCGACCGCCCTGAGAGTTTAATAACTCTTCAGGATCCCTGGTTGACCGAGCGGTCGACCGGCAGACTGCCCAAATATTTTTTTTAAATAACTATTAATTTGTTCTTATTATAAATATAAGTTTTAATTAAACATAGGAAAGCCATTTAGCCAAAAAAATATTTTCAATATTAATTTTCTATAAACATTTTTGAGTAATATATATAATAAGAACATACACAATACATATTAAATAAGGAAAATGCATATAAATTCAAAACAAAAATTTAGCAATCAATCAACCGTGCAAATATTTATTCACCACAAATAAGTTAAATCTATTATAATCAAGGGGTTTGGTGAAAATGTCAGCCAATTGCATGTTGGTGCAAACATAATCACTCTCAACATTACCTTTCTCATAATGGTCTCTAATAAAATGATATCTAATCTGTATGTGCTTGGTCTTGCTATACTGATTTACATTTTTGGTCATGTGTATAGTGTTAGTATTATCACAATAAATTTTGATGTGATCATAATGCAAATTATAATTGAGAAGAGTATGTTCTATCCAAAGAATGTGTACAACAATGCCTTGACGGCCCTGACGGCAACATACTTCGTCTCGGCGGTTGAAAGGGCCGCGAAATTTTGCTTCTTAGAAGACCACGAAATAAGACAATTTCTTAGAAATTGACAAGCTTCACTAGTGCTCTTCCTATTCACTCTGGCATAGTCGGCATCCAAATAACTCATGTTAAATTGTCCAGTCTTCAGATATTACAAGCCCATACCAATAGTGCCCTTAAGATATTTGATAATACAGTACCACAATCAAGTGAGATTCTTTAGGACACGATTGAAATTTAACACAAGCGCAAAACATAATATCTGACATACTTGCTGTCAAATATAACAAACTACCAATCATGCTACGATATAATTTAATGTCAACACTTTTATCTTGTTCATTCTTATCAAGTTTGGTTGTAGTAGCCATCAGAGTCTTGCTAACATTTACATTTTCTAGCCCAAACTTCTAGAATTAACTTTGGTGTACATGGCTTGATTGACGATGATTCCATCACTCTTTTGCTTGATTTGGAGTACAAAAAAGTAGTTGAGCTCATCTATCAGACTCATTTCAAACTCTTCCTTCATACACAATTTAAACTCTTTGCAAAGTTTTTTATTAGTAGACCCAAAAATAATATCTACATAAATTTGTATAATTAAAATATCACTATAAACATGCTTACTAAACAATGTAGTATCTACTTTTTCTTTACGAAACCCTTGTTTATAAGAAAACTACTAAGCCTTTCATACCAAGCTCTTGGAGCTTGTTTCAAATCATATTACGCCTTTTCTAATCTAAACACATAATTAGTATATGTAGGATCAACAAACCCCGGGCTGTTCAATATACATCTCAATATAACCATTAAGAAAAACACTTTTAACATCCATTTGAAATAACTTGAAATCTTTAAATGAGGCAAAAGCAAGGGTCATACGGATGGCTTTGAGCCATGCCACGGGTGCAAAGGTCTCCTCAAAATCGGTTTCCTCAATTTGATTGTAACCTTGGGTCACTAGTCTATCCTTGTTTCTAACTACATTACTTGACTCATCCAACTTGTTTCTAAAGACCTATTTAGTATAAATGGCTGGTCTATCATGGGGCCTAGGCACAAACTTCAAAATTTGGTTACAGTCAAATTGATTGAGCTCATCTTGCATGGCAAGTAACTAATATGAGTCACCCTCGACTTCGAGGATATTCTTAGATTCAATGTGAGAAATGAATCCATAATGATCACAAATATCATGAAATTTAGATCTAATAGTTATTCTTTTTGATACATTACCTAAGATGAGATCTTTGATATAACTTGTAGCGTATCTCCAATCCTTCGTAAGTAGTTGAGTTGGTTGGACTTTTCCTTGCACTTCTTGCACTTCACCATTTGAATTCTCTTGGCTTTTTTTCTTGTTCCGGTGGGTCGTAGACATCTTCTCTATGTCTTCACCTAAGGAATTGATTTCACAATCTACAACATTCTTCACAAGTGCAAGGTTCTAAATATCGGATATTGGGATCATATTGGATGGATTTTTTTCATATCGGATATCAGATATCGGGGGAGATATCGGGGATACGCGCGCATATCGGGCGTTCATATTAGGCAGTATATATAATGAAATATTGATAACCAAAAGTTGGTTTAGTGTCATAGATATTATCTATCAAATAAAAATGATGTAATATGCATGCAAAGACGATAAAAAATAATGTATATTTGCACGTAGTCGGGCAATAAATAAGTTATTTCATATCGGGCGATATCTCAGGCGATTTATTGCTTGATATCCGGTGATTTATTGGCTGATATTTCAAATATCGGCCCTTTTTTATTGCAAACGATATGATGAACAATTTTCCCATATCGTATAGGCAATAGACAAAAAAATGAGATATCGGCTGATATCTCGGCCGACTCGGCCGATATTTAAAACAGAGCATAAGAGAGTTAGATTTCTCAAACTTGACATATATAGATTTTACAAGGTTGACTTATCGAAAAGTCTATAAGTTTTGCTAGTATTTGAATAACCTATAAGAATAGCTTCATAAGCTTTTGCATCAAACTTTCTTAAATTATCCTTAGTATTCAAAATAAAATATTTACATCTAAAAACTTTGAAATAAGAAACATTTGGTTTTCTCAAATGATAAATCTCAACGGAGTTTTGTTTGATTTTTTGCAAAAATAAACTCTATTTACTATGTAACATGATGTGTTTACGGTCTCAGCCAATAAATATTGAGGGAGTCCATATTCACTGATCATTGTCCTAGCCATCTCATGGAGAGTTTTATTCTTCCTTTCGATGACTCTATTCTGTTGTGGAATTATAAGACATGAAAGCTCATGTTTAATTCCATTTATATAAGTAATAAAGAGTGGTTGACAAACTTACCATCTCTATCACTTCTAATAGAATCGGAAAATTCTTTTCTTTTTTAACTTTTTTTTCTAAAATATTAAAGTATGAAAAAGCTTTATCTTTTTGTTCTAAAAAGAAAACCCAAGTAAATATTGAAAAATCATCAACAAGAACGAAAACAAAACGGTTACCACTCTGACTCTTGGTTTTGGTCGGACCAAACAAATTGATGTGTATTAGTTCTAATGGACGTGATGTCATGATATTCTTAATGGATTTGAAAGAGGACTTGGTTTGTTTCCCAAGTTGACACGCATAACAAATGCCGTCTTTTCACCCTTCACCGCTTTCTTAGAATCAATAGGGGATAGGTGGTCAAATGAAATATCACCCAAACGTTTATGTCATAACCAAGAATTTTCATTAATTGCGGATAAACAAGTAACATTGCTATCTAAATTCATCACATCGGTAATATAAACATTATTTTTACGAAAACTGAAAAGCACACGAGAATTATTTTTCTTATCAACTATATCACAAGTAGAATCATCAAAGATAACCCTTAAGCTTTTGTCACATAATTGACTAATGCTTAATAGATTATATTTGAAACTTTTTATCAAAGCAATATTCTATTAAAGGAGATGTATTAATTTTGATTTTACTTATAACAATAATTTTGCCTTTGGATTCATCTTCGAAGGTGACAGTGCCACATTAACATAGTTATTGTTATTGCTATTAATATGCCTAAATACGCTTTCGCTTTGCTCAGCTTTGCATAGCTGTTTAATAGCTTAATCTACTATTATTATAATTATGGTTGTGAAGAGTTTGAAATTTTTACTTAAGCTGTTTTTCAAAAACTATATTGTTTTTTGGTATTCATATCGATCTCCTGTATCGGTACCATTTTCTTGTATTGTGTTACACGATAGTTGATATATGCTGTGCTAATCACTTGACATGGTATTACTTGCTATGTTGATCACTTTACACCTGCATGTTATTTACTTGAAATCTGCTATACTGTTATATACAGTGATCCTGTATCTCTTGTACTTCTGTATCCTGTACTCATGTCTCTTGCAAGTTATGTTAATAACACAATCATACTTACGTTCGACGGAATATGTGCGACACTAAGTGTCACATGGAGTAAAGTGTCACATCACACACGTGGTGGGGCCACCTCTTGGTATCCGTAGTGACCACCTCTAGAATCCTCACATCCGCCTGGTGTCAGGATGATCAGGATATCCTACACAATCATGCTAGCGTCCGGTGGATCCAAAAATAGAACTAAGTGCCACACCACACACATGGTGGGAGCCACCTCTAGAATCCACCCCCCAGATCTAAAATGAAACTAAATGCCACACCACACACGTGATGGGGGCCACCTCTAGAATCTATCCCCTAAGGAAAACAATCATTCCTCCTGCCTATGCTGTCTGGTGCTAGCGTGACAAGACATTCTCAGAGCACACTATTATATTTTCCTCTCTGATTTGTATGTGGAGGTATGTGGAATGAGACACATACCGAGACATACAAATTAGATGAGTCCTAATAGTACTAATATAATTCATAGGTGTTTTTATCGGATTTCGTGTCATTTTGCAAATCGGGATGTATATACTCAGATTACAGTGACATGAGATATAAAGTATCTATGTGAGAGTTTCCTTGTTTGGATTAATTTTACCACTGGTTTTGCCCACATTGGTTTTATCAGATTTTTATTTATCAGATTTAATTCGAATTTATTGATATTTATTATTACTATTTATTATATTATTATACCCTGCTCGCCACTTGTGTAATACACTATCTTTCTCTTGCTTGATATTACTCTTGTACTACTGTACTTAACTTCCTGACTTGCTTCTGTTTTTATACGAATTCCGTGGCTACCATTTATATTTACTACTTCTTGCTTGTCTACATGACTTGGGTACCCGTCATACTTCTCGATACCTGTACATATTGTTCTCTTATTTTGTTACACTGAGGGCAACTCATGTTGTATAAACTCAGACGATGGTGATACGAGTTACATGGTATATATATGAGGATTTTCTTGTTTGAATTATTTCTTTGACGTATCAATCTCATGAATCCAAAGTATGAGCCTGTACAGCTTGTTTTGTCTATACTTGTATTTATCGCATTACTTGATGTCTCATTACATGCTTATCTATGCTTATACCCACGACGCACTTTTCATGTATACATGTTCTTGTCTGTGCACGCCACTTGATTTCATTTTACGTACTTGTGGGGTTGCTTTCTGACAACCCCTGGACCTGCATGTCCAGATTTTGGAGCTTGGAGCTTGAGGATTCTCCCTGTAGTTGATCAGAGTAGCGCAACGGAAGTGTGGATCATCGGTAGACCGTCCGAAGATCTTTCTTCTAGCCTCTCTTGCTCGGCTCTTGAGATTTCTTGTTGTTGCTCTTGAGCATCTTTTGTACTGTTCATGCTTGTATTACTCTTTGTAAACCATACTTTTGTGTCTCTTGGTGATATAATACTCATGTAATATTGGATCACGCTCCGTGATAACAGTGTACTTGTACTCTTCTTATTAAAATGTATATTATTACTGTGTGCTTTTGTACTCGGATTCCTGCCTGCATTGATGCTTAACGTATATATGTGAGAGTATTTCCGCTCTGCGTATATACGTCGCAATAACGTCTCCGTGCCCGTGGGATCAAGGTGTTACAAAATGAATAAGCAACATGCAACAATATAGTCTATTAGCAGCAACAAATATAATTTACAACCAGCACAAGTTCACAAAAGATATGCAAAATATCGTAAAAGTGAGGTGAGTTTAGGATATACTCAAAGGTGCTTGAAAAAGCATCAAGACCGAGTAGTGACTCCAAACAAAGTTGTTTATAAGTCGGATTTATTGCCCAAAAGCTGCGAAATCTTCCCAGTAGATTTGAGACTCAGTCATGGATCCAACACTTCAGACGGAACTTGAATCAGACGTCAAACTGGGCTGAAACGGATTTCAGAAGGTTGCTGTGCTACACTAGAACAAGGCAGCTCAGATTGGAGCCGATGACGTCAGCGTCGGCTCGGGCGGGTCGGCTCCGCGGCTCGGGACGAGCCAATGACGTCAGCTTCGGCTTGCGATGACTCGGGTCTGGCTGCGCGGGCAGATCAGGGTTGGTGGGCTGACTGAAGAACCGGGCACACCTAATTAGAAATGGATTTAATTTAAACCCGTTATGCAATCGGGTGGATCTGATGGAATCAGATATGCGCCAATCTCGCGCTCCCCACGAGATCTCAATGAAGAAGTGGCGTCAAGGTGATGATGGCGTGGCGACGTGATGACGGTGACGCGACGGCGAGAACCTGACACTGATGATGAAGATAACAGCGAAGGCGACGAAAGCTGCGGGCGAAGACGAAGATCTGTTGATATCTCGACGACGGTGGTTTCGTGCTGTCAGCGAGGAGATCTTGACGGCGAGGGCAAGTCGTGGCGAGGACGAAGAAGCTGAAGATGACGAGTGTAGAAGGAAGGGGAAATGATGCTGCTCTTGTTGTCATCGACGAAGCGAGGACGATTGTTGTTGACGCCGTTGTTGTTGACGCGACGGTGGATGAGTGTTGCCACCGGTTGCTGATGGTGAAGTCGACGAAGATGAAGAGGAGGCAACACTTGGAGGCGGCGGAGAAACCCATTAGGGTTTTGGGCTCTGATGTTGGGGGGAGAGGTGGAGGAAAAGAATAGTAATTGTAAAGCCTCGATCCTGTGGATACGGGGACGCTATGACGACGTATATACGCATGACAAAAATACTCTGACATACGTAGGCTAAGCCTCAGTACAGAAATAGGCACAATATACACAATAATTCCAGCTTTAATAAGTACAATAGTACCGACAATGGGTTAGTCAACATGATATATATGGAAACAGAGATAACTAAGAAAATAGAGACTGAATAATAAAGATACCTATAGATAATATAGATGACGAGTTTTCTATTTGTCCCGTGAAATATCAGGTATTGCGATATCCCGGATCTCCAACCTGGACATGCAAACTCAGGGTCGTCAGATAGTGACCTAGTGAGTGGTAAAATGAAAGAAGTAGTAATATATAATATAATAGTAGTACAATCACGATACTATATAATGCACGTTTAAATACCAGCGATACAATATAATTATACTAATAATTGAGACATATGTATAGATATAAACAAGTGTTATATTAACACTATAACATTATAAATGCCTAGCATGTTACAACGGTGTTAGTTCTACAATATTATCTAATTATATAACATTAATATCAATTACTATTATCGGGAAGAGTTTTATATATCACCAACTTATATTATTATCTTCTTATAATCAGTAAGAGTTATGCCATTTATATGGTATGATCAATATGAGAATAAGATACAATATTTAGTTATATATTAATAAAATCAAGTTGTTTAATGAACATGTATTAAGTCTTATTAATAGTTATTTATTGTTTAAACTAATAGTAACAGTAGCATGATAGTATCATGATAAAAATCTTTATACATGGATACATGAAATAGAGAATACATAAAATACAGAGTGTATGTATACATGAATAATATGTCTCCACATGAAGCGCACAGTATACATGTGACATGATGGTGGATAAGATATCAGAAAGTGTAGTAAGTATAAATGAATAATAATATACATGTATCGTGCAAGTCATGTTATTTATACAATAATAACAATCAATACCGGCTGATATTTTAATCAATCTCTTCTAGTGTCCCATACCACTGGCAGTTCATACCTCAGCCGAACTCATCCGAACATGGCATGCGTGTACTATTATCTGAACGAGAGAGTGACCAAATAACAAGCGTTCCTGTCGTCATCATTGTTTATATTGTTCTTATTATGATAATTGAAAACCAATGGTCAATAGCCCTAATCGGGCGGGTGTATCCCGTGCATATTGGAGATCACGGCCTTAAACAGTTCTCTGGCTGCTGAGACCAAGGCCGGCCCGCTAAGGCAAAACAAGTAATGGGAAACGGGAGCTCAATGAGCTATAACAGGCGGTAGCCGGCTCTACCACGTTACTTGCAATGGGACTATTATGGATTTATGACATCCACCCATAAGATCTAGTCAACCATCAAGTCTCCCCCATCCCCATGTTATATTTATCATAAATGAATTGTAAAATCACCTAGAGGGGGTGAATAGGTGATGGCTAATCTAATGGTCACTTAATACCAAATAATGCGGAATTAAAAACTAAGATGACCTAATTAAACTTCTTACACTAAACACCACGTATAACCAAAGAGTGTTGCCGAATTCCCCGTGAAGGGCTCTGGACAAACTCCTCTAGATTCCCCTTGAATGGGTTGAGGCGCCGCGTTGGCTCTCTTGGTTGAATACAAGTGTTAGCAACAATCCCACGCAAGTATATCAATTAAGCACACAATGAATATCTAGCATATAAAGATGAGCACAATAAAAGTATGCAAGATATAAAAGAGATAAAGAGAGAGAGAGAGTGAGCAATCGCAAACACAAGGAATTTGTTTCGAGGTTCGAGCACACTTGCTCTACATCCCCGCCTTCGACACACGAAGGATTTCCACTATGCAAGATCCCAATGGATCTCTCCTCGGTGCCGCAACACCTACAAGCCCTCGGACTCCCTAGTCCCGTACACACGCAAGCTCACTAGCTCGCCGAGGCCGCACCTCAAACTACCGAGTTCACACAAGAACTCTAAACCACTACGAGCACACTTGCCCGTCTCCTCAAAGTACAAAGATGAAATCTTTGGTGATCTACAACACTTTAATCACCAATTACAAACTCTCACAACACAATCCTATGGATAGATAAGGCAATGGATAGCTCAAGTGATTGTGAGAAAGTAAGGAAAGAACTATGGTGAAAAACTCAAGAAATCACTTTAAACACTCTTGTTAAAATCTTCCCTTTAGATAGGAAATATTTGCTCTCTATTTTGTGGAGAAAAACTTCTGAAAAGAGTGGGAAAAACTGGCTCAAAGCTCTCCTAAAATCTTGGCTCAAAACAATGACCAAACCCCTAAATTTATAGGCCAGAAAAATTAGCTGTTGGGGTCTGTCAGGCCTGCCGGTCGACCCGGCGGTCGACCCGTAACGGTCAAAAATCCGACCGTTGGAGCCTCCGGTCGACCCGCCCGGTCGACCCAGAAGAACAGAGAGCACTGCTCTCAGTTCCGGTCGACCCGCCCGGTCGACCCGCCCACTGAACTGACAGACGTGCACGGTTCTGTGCACGTCGGTCGACCCTTGCGGTCGACCTGCCCTTGGTTCCGGTCGACCCTCTCGGTCGACCGACCTCTGTGCAATGGGTTAACTTGGAGCACAGTTTTGAGGTCTAAAACGTTCGAATTTGGGAATAAGAATATAGGATGAAGTTGTAGATATTGAAGTCTTCTTTCTAATGCAACTTAAATCAAATCAATATCAATTCAGAATTGAAAGTTATCAATAAAATACTAAAAGGTATCAAATCAGAAACTGTAAACTATTTTTAGAACAAGAACAGACTTCAACCCAATATTTGACATTCTTAACATTTAAATCAGAAAATGATTATTGAAATATTAAATGTAGCTCTGAAAGTCATCTTTAAAATGCAATTTAAATCATGTTAATTGAATATAAGAATCAAAAGTTATGACTAGAAAACTAAAAGAATGTCGAGCAGATCAGCAGAACGGTCGACCGCCCGGTCGACGAGAAAAACCCGAGAGTTCTAAAATGGTTTTGGTTAAAAACACATGTATATTTGAAACACCAAAAATCAAAACGGTATTTTTCTAGAACTAAAAATCTTTTATGAAAACACATAAATCAAGAGTGTGTGTGTATATGAACTTGAGCAATCCACCAACTATTCTATCCTTTACATTTAACTAAAACAAAATCTTATAAAAACAAACCTAGACACAAGTCTTGATCTTGAAGTCTTCCCTTGAAGTCTTCTCATCTTGACTTGGTCCAAGCTTGATCCAAAGCTTCTGGATCACGCCGTGCTAGCTCCAAATCTTGACATTTTATCCTTGTTGAGCTATGCACCTACTAAGATCTTGATAATGAATCTGTCACTAATTAAAAACAAAATCATTAGTAATCAACTTCATGAGTTGATCATCATCAAAACTAGGGTGATAGGCCTTTGGGCCAACAATCTTCTCCTTTTGATGTTGATAAAACTCATGAAGTTATATATGCATGGATTAAAGTAAAGCTTCAAAGAAGCTCCCCTTAACTCATGCATAGACAAATAATAAGATATGGCAATGAAGCACATAAACATGTATGCAAATGAATGACATGTTTATTTGGTATGCATGATAAAAAACTAAACACAAGTATGCATATAAACTCAAAATCTTTCTCCCCCTTTTTGTCAATCATCAACAAAGGGTTCAAAGTAAATCAAATCAAACAAATTTTTCTCCCCTTTTTGTCAAAAATAAAGAGATCAAGAAGGGGTAATACAAATTAATCATAAAGATTTATATGCGATATACATTCATGAAGAGGAAGACGCTAAGTTACTTCCCTACACATATGCATTACATGAAGAAGGGATGATAAGCCCTAACTCACATAACACATATTATGTAATGCATAAGAGGAGATGTGAAGCTCCCCCTACACACGTATATCATATAAAGAAGAGTTGTCAAGCTCCTCAATTTTAATTACTCAACATGAATCTATATGTAGAAGAGATGTTAAGCTCTCCTTGCATATAGGAAATACAAATCAAAAAATTTTTGAATTAAAACAAAATTTGAACTTTTCTTAATAAAACACATTTGAGATATCAAGTAAACATTTTTTTTTATTTTGATATCAATTTTGAAAACATATTGCATAAGCTTTAAGAGTTACCAATTGAAAGTTGAATTAGGCTTAGCATATACATTGTGTTTTAAGAACAATCGATTCACTCTCTAAAGCACAAAAGATCACATGTATGAAAAGATAATACCAATAGAAATTGATATAATTTAAATTTGAAAGCATTCATACATACAATCAAAATATGAGTATATATATAAAAAATCATATGATACCAATTAAAAATATCCAATGATACCAATTGAAGAGTAAGCTTATCATATACTCTCCATATGAAGAATTTGCACTAGTTAATATGAAAATGTTTTAAAACTAGTACGGAATCCTTCAAGTAAGGAATAAAGCAAAAATGTCAATTAATCTCAATATTCCTTTAAATCATAAAGACATGAAAATCATCACATTTTTTATTTAAAAACAAATTTATATTTCAAGATATATGTATGTTTTGACAACACAATAAGTATACATACATATCTCTTAAACACAATTGAGTCCATATAAATAAATTTGCATTAAAGGCAAATGACTCAAGAGGTATACATGTATATCTAAAATTTGGCAAAATACACATATACATGAAATGAAAATACATGGTCATAAATCAAATTCAAAAAGTGGGAATACAAGTTTAAAAATGTATGTATCATCAAAACCAGCAATACAAGCACATTTCATGGGTTCAAATAAGCATTCAAGCACAAATATAAATAGATTTATTTGTGGCCCACGATATGTACAAGTATAAATCCTAGTGTTGACAAAACTAACATATAAACTAATATTCAAATCATGAAGCATCAAATCTTTTAGATCACAAAAGAATTTATCCATATAATTGAAATAAAGTAGGATCATGTGGATAATCTTATAAATTAATAGAAGAATAGATAACTAGTTTAAATTGATTTTGAATAACTAGTTAAAGATCCTTCAAATAACATCAAATCATATGTTTTTCATAAAACATAACAGATACACAAAAATTTAAGCACTCATGTCTATAAGGCTCAAAATGATTTTAACAAAAGTGTGAGTGTTAAACGATCAAGTAAATAGCATTTTTATGAAAATAGTCAATGAAGCTCAAAAAGATCATAAGTCACATTTTTTTTTTTTTAACAAAAACACGAAAATCATTTTTCATCAAAACACTAATCTTCATGGTATATGTATGATTAATCCAATCCTAACAATACACATACATATCCCAAATCTAAAAGAGTCTATTAATGATGTTTGCATGAAGGCAAGAGACTCACGGGTATACATGTATATTTATTAGATTTGAATTAAAATACATATACACGAAGTAAAGCATAAAATAAGGCAAAACATGTATAAAAGAGAATCATCAAAACTAGTCTATACATATGCATATAGTGGATACAAATGAGCATGAAGTTCAATATATATGAATCAATTGTAATTCACTATTTGTATATGTATACATGCAAGTTTGACACATTCTACATCTAAGCATGTAAATACCACATGAAGCACAAAAAAATATGAACATGCTGTGAATATGATAAATGGACTAGCATGAACATAAAAAGTAGGAGTTTAGAGATTGTTACCAAATCCAAAGCTCCTAACATGGTGGTTGTCCCACCAAAGCTCATTGATAGTGATGCATCCCAAAAGTATGTCCATCATGTCCAAGTGCATCCACTACCAAGGCACCAATCCCCTCACGTTTTGTGAGAGCCCTCACCTACATCAAAAGCAATTGGTGGGGGTTTTGGTACCCATATTTTCTTGGGTCCTTTGGGGTTAGTTTTGTAAGGCACCCAAAAATTTTTATTATTAGCAAAATTAAAATGATGCAATCTATCATAACAAAACTTTGCTAAATGGCCTTTGCGGGCCACAATGTGTACATATGTACACCTTAGTATGCTTATGTGTAGGAGTGTGATCATTTTGTGCAACATAAGCAAATGTATGGTTATGATGTGCATGAATGTGTGGAGTTTGTTTCTTTGAAAACATTGACTCCAACCTAGAATGATTAAAAGCACAAGAGTTCAAAGTTGAACTCAAACCATCCATTTTATTTTTTCAAATCTTTAATCTCATTAGTGGTGGCATGAAAAACATGATGAGATAAAGAATCACTTTTCTTTTTCTTTTTAGAAACAAATTCTTTTTCTTTTTCAACAAATTTCTTTTCAAAGTAATATTTTCTTGAAAACAACTTCTTTTTGTTTCTCCACCAAATCAATCTTATTTTTCAAAGAAATATTCCCTTCACATAAATCATTCAATTTTAACATGAGGGAAACATTTTCATTTTTCAAAACTTTTCTTTTTCTAAACAAGCAATTTTAGTTTTAAAAGAATCGTTCTCTTTTAGCATGTAATCAAAATTCTTTTTCAAATTATTATTTCTTTTCTAAGCATGCAAAGTTATCTCTAAATGAATCATGATCTTTATGCATGCAAGCAATGTTCTTTTTCAAATTTTTATTTTTCTTTTAAGCATGTCATATTTTTCAAGCACAAGTTGACAAAGGTAGTAAGCTCATCATATGACATGTCTACATCCTCATCCTCGGATTCGGTAGTTACCTCAAGGGGGTTATCCCCTGGACCATGTAGCACTTGTGGAGGTGTCGCTTCCAACATCCGAATCGCTCCTCGCATAGTATTGATCTTTTTCGCCAAGGGAGATGAGGGTGTTCCAAACTACAAAGCCAAATCAAGATTAGCAACCCTAGATAAATAATCATCATTTAGGGTAGATCTTAAAGCATGTAGGGCTTTTGTATTAGCCTATATTCTTACCATTTAAACAATATGCATTATTAGTTGTGGCAATAAACATGAATACCTAAGGCTTTGAGGTACAAGGACATCTTCACCTTCCATATATGGATGTTAACAATGTCAAACATGGGTGGTGACATGAAGTCCATGGTGTTGTGTGTGTACAAAATATGTGATTAGCCTAAAAATGAGGATCTTAACTCTAGGTTGTTAGACCAAATCAGAGTACCAAGCTCTGATACCAATTGTAAAATCACCTAGAGGGGGGGGAATAAGTGATGGCTAATCTAATGGTCACTTAATGCCAAATAATGCGGAATTAAAAACTAAGATGACCTAATTAAACTTCTTACACTAAACACCACGTATAACCAAAGAGTGTCGCCGAATTCCCCGTGAAGGGCTCTGGACAAACTCCTTTAGATTCCCTTGAATGGGTGAGGTGCCGCGTTGGCTCTCTTGGTTGAATACAAGTGTTAGCAACAATCCCACGCAAGTATCAATTAAGCACACAATGAAATCTAGCATATAAAGATGAGCACAATAAAAGTATGCAAGATATAAAAGAGACAAAGAGAGAGTGAGCAATCGCAAACACAAGGAATTTGTTTCGAGGTTCGAGCACACTTGCTCTACATCCCCGCCTTCGACACACGAAGGATTTCCACTATGCAAGATCCAATGGATCTCTCCTCGGTGCCGCAACACCTACAAGCCCTCGGACTCCCTAGTCCCGTACACAGCAAGCTCACTAGCTCGCCGAGGCCGCACCTCAAACCACCGAGTTCACATAAGAACTCTAAACCACACGAGCACACTTGCCCGTCTCCTCAAAGTACAAAGATGAAATCTTTGGTGATCTACAACACTTTGATCACCAATTACAAACTCTCACAACACAATCCTATGGATAGATAAGGCAATGGATAGCTCAAGTGATTGTGAGAAAGCAAGGAAAGAACTATGGTGAAAAACTCAAGAAATCACTTTAAACACTCTGTTAAAATCTTCCCTTTAGATAGGAAATATTTGCTCTCTATTTTGTGGAGAAAAACTTTGAAAAAGAGTGGGAAAAACTGCTCAAAGCTCTCTTAAAATCTTGGCTCAAAACAATGACCAAACCCCCAAATTTATAGGCCAGAAAAATATAGCCGTGTGGTCTGTCAGGCCTGCGGTCGACCCGGCGGGTCGACCCGTAACGGTCAAAAATCCGACCGTTGGAGCCTCCGGTCGACCCGCCGGTCGACCCAGAAGAACAGAGAGCACTGCTCTCAGTCCGGTCGACCCGCCCGGTCGACCCGCCCACTGAACTGACAGGACGTGCACGGTTCTGTGCACGTCGGTCGACCCTTGCGGTCGACCTGCCTTGGTTCCGGTCGACCCTCCCGGTCGACCGACCTCTGTGCAATGGGTTAACTTGGAGCACAGTTTTGAGGTCTAAAACGTTCGAATTTGGGAATAAGAATATAGGATGAAGTTGTAGATATTGAAGTCTTCTCTCTAATGCAACTGAAATCAAATCAATATCAATTCAGAATTGAAGTATCAATAAAAATATTAAAAGGTATCAAATCAGAAACTGTAAACTGTTTTTAGAACAAGAAACAGACTTCAACCCAATATTTGACATTCTTAACATTTAAATCAGAAAATGATTATTGAATATTAAATGTAGCTCTGAAAGTCATCTTTAATGCAATTTAAATCATGTAATTGAATATAAGAATCAAAAGTTATGACTAGAAAACTAAAAGAATGTCGAGCAGATCAGCAGACACGGTCGACCGCCCGGTCGACCGAGAAAACCCGAGAGTTCTAAAAGGTTTTGGTTAAAAACACATGTATATTTGAAACACAAAAATCAAAACGGTATTTTTTTAGAACTAAAAAATCTTTTATGAAAACACATATAAATCAAGAGTGTGTGTGTTGATATGAATTGAGCAATCCACCAACTATTCTATCCTTTACATTTTAACTAAAAAAAATCTTATAAAAAACAAACCTAGACACAAGTCTTGATCTTGAAGTCTTCCCTTGAAGTCTTCTCATCTTCTTGACTTGGTCCAAGCTTGATCCAAAAGCTTTGGATCACGCCGTGCTAGCTCCAAATCTTGACATTTTATCCTTGTTGAGCTATGTACCTACTAAGATCTTGATAATGAATCTGTTACTAATTAAACACAAGATCATTAGTAATCATAACTTCATGAGTTGACATCATTAAACTAGGGTGATAGGCCTCTGGGCCAACATGAATTACACCATGAATCATGAACAATAATAGTGCATGTAGCATGTAACAGATAATAGGCATGAACATCTTTGTATCACTGAATAGGATAACAGGAAATAAGAGATGTGAGACTCTAGTGATGCTCCTGGGTGGCTTCCACGTGGCACTTAGTTCCATACATCGAATATCAATACAGTATATCCAGTAACAAGAGTTTCATATCAATACAGTGATACAGAAAATGATATGTATAATGTATTCAGAAAATATGCATGTAATGATTATACAAGAAATGTCCAAATAATTATATCCATGTAACAGGAATACATGAACAATCAGAACATATATAAATGTGAATTCATGTAACACGAATGTCATATCAGTATTAACGATACAGGAAACAAGCATGTTCATATACTGAGGTGTGTTTGCATACTAGTGATACAAGAACATGAAACTATAATGTTCAGTGTAACAGAATATCCGTGTAACAGTGATACAAGTATATGAAATAACTGTGTCCATAATTCTGACAAATACATAAAAATGTGCATATAATAGTGATACATGAACATGCAGTAACAATGTCCAATATCATAAAACAAACATACAGAAATGGTCTATTCAGTATAACAATGTAGTTTTTGTGAATCAGGTAACGATGATAGTTCAGGGTGATACTGTTAACATGAACATTGTCTAATATATTTATCAGTATTTGTTATAATGTTTTCAATGTTATTAACATGATTGGTATCACAAAGTAAGTATATATAATTATT
>JAVJIF010022196.1:0-88295 GCA_038442645.1 Agave tequilana
TTGTAAGACGCCTTGATGCTCTTAATGCAAGAGATATTTATTTTGAAACCAGGCATCCTACTAGTAAGGAAGTACCACGTGCCAAAATCGAGACTGGTATGACAATTGGGCGTCTTGTGAGGCAGGCTGAAAATAGCTCTTGTCCCTCAGCTACACTGTAGTACCACGCCCGAGCACCTTCAAACAAGTTTCCCTGAAGCAGAGGCAGCGTTAGGGTTGTCGACTTATAATTGATTATCGCCAAACTGCCGAGCAAAACGACTGGGCACGTAAGGCTCGATCGTACATGAATCTTCTTGCCGGAAGATCGGTATTCAGGCTGAATATTGATCAGCCACTAGAAGACTCCCGATGGCAGCCTTGTGAAGTCATATGGTCCCGCAAGGTCGGCAAACTTATCCCCGTAGGACGCACCGGAAATCTCGGGCAAGCAACGATTGAGCGGGTAATACGAACTATTTAGAATGGAATTCAGAACATAGAACATATAGTAATGACACCAGCTCAATTCTCCAGCCTCTGCACGAAGGGAACGAAGCTTCGGAGGAAGGCACCGCCGTCATCAGTGAGGGACAGTGCATAACGTACCAGGCCATCAGTTACGTACAGGGAAGCTCGATCCTGGGGTTAGGGGTCTTCATTCTCGGCTTTCCCTCCGAATGACAACTGGCCTGCCCTCAGAATCTATAATGGCCTCCACTTGGCACAAGGCTTTAACCAGAGCCCGTAATCCACTCTGAATTCTAGCTACCATCGCTGGAAGGAGAGCGATAGACTTCCGTAGGCAAGTAAGACCGCCAGGTACACCACATAGGCAACGATTACTTCATGCGGCAGCGTTGACACCACATAACACTTTAGCCACAGCATAAGGAAGCCCGCCAATAGAGCCCGGTCAGAAATGAAAACTCAGGCCTGGTGATAAAAACTTTAAAAATCGTATCTGATCTGAAAGTGTTCTCATTCAACTCGGTGGTGTACGAGCTTGTGGAGGCATAATCCTCTCAGTAATTTTCTTGTCAGTGCAAGGGGCCAGACTAGTCACTGGGCTATCTTTCTCATTTATGTTGTTGAACATATAGCTCGCCCAGGACATCTGCTTGACAACCTATTCCTCCAGGAGGGTATCTGCCCGTAGATGTAAAAGTGGCACAACACTTTCCAGTATGTCTCATACACCAGAGAGTCCTCTTTCCTCAAGAGGTGAAGCTCCTCAGAAGTCGGGACGTATTCTTCATAAAGGGCATCTCCCATAACTAGCCCCGAGCTTCATATAGCTTATAAAGAGCGAGCCCCATCTCTCGGCTGGGGTAAAAAATGTGCCCGTCAGAGGATTATAATGCTCCAGGACGTCATAAAAGTTGTCGGAACTCTACGGGAGGCTATACTGTACGGCACTAACCGAATGATATACCCCACTTATTGCAGCAGAGCCCGAGCTTAACAAGAACAAATCCAACCATATACCCTACCATGATTTGTCGGTAGAATGGACCCACCGAGCGGACGAAAGTCAACAAGAAAATCACCCCTAACTTTCAAAAACTGATTGATGAAGGTGGCGCCAAGCTGAGGGGTTTCTCCTTTCAGATACTCAGGCCTGACTAACCCGGGAAATAAACCGAAGGCATCTTCCCATGGCCAGTAGAGTATACTTCTTTGGCACCTAATCTGCCAAAAGACACGCCGGAGACAAACCGGGAAAGATCCCACTCCATCGTACGATGAATGGACATATGTTGAAGATAGGACAAGGAATATATCCTCTCCATATTGGGAAGAAAGAACCTCATGTCCCCTATTTGACGGAGCCACTTATAATCTCCGTCATGCAGAATCCTATCATCCTCGTCAATGGCGTCACCAAGAAGCAAGCAGGCTTCCTTAACGGAGTACGTGAATCCGTCTAGAACAGCCCATCAGAGATAATCACCTGAAGGGTCATCATACCGGCCTTGGAGATCCTCTTCTTTCGCTCCTTTGACTTACCAGTAGTCACAGGAGCAGTCTTCTGAAGCACGAAGGTCAGATTACGATCAGCGCCACCTACGTGCCCAAAGTGACACTTCTTAGACAAGGGGCTGCAAGAGTATCGCACTGCAATGAAGACGACACTTAGATAGAAATCTAAAAGAAAATGGCTAAGTATTTGAAATTCAAATGTGAGAATGAACCCAGACGTGAAAATCAGCAAAATCTGCGTCCAGACTCAAAAAAATGCGAGGCTTGCATGAAGCCCGCATTTCAAAATCCATAACTTAGAAATTTTTTAAGTATCGGACTCAGGCGCGAGACTCAGTAAACCCGCCCCTGGCCTTAAAGACGGAGGATCACATGAATTCCGCATCTAAACCTCCCATACTTAGAAATATTCTGAGCATTGATCCAATACTCAAGGACCAACGAAGCCTGCATTCAACAAACAGAGACGGACTCAAATTAATGAAGCGAAGACGTGGAGGTCGTCAAACCCGCGTCTTGCTCACCAAATTCCAGAGCTGTATCTAAAAATCAAACACGGGCATGAGCCTCGCGTTAGCGGTTCACATTCAAAAGAGACTTAAAAGTTAAGAGAACTCTTTAAGCCTCTTCAATGGCGAAAACCAGATCATGGTTTACTACTTGAAATGGGGCCTCCAGCGTCAAAGAGCCGCCCATTTGAATCTCTAGAGTGATAACACTTGAGGACGAGAAGAAAGTTTGGTCTTTGGTGCCATTTCGACCGAGAAATTGGTGTTGAAGACGAAGAAAATAAAAAGCTTTAAGCTTTTCTTAACCCTCGATACAAAGCTCAGCGAAGAAGAAGAAGAGTCTAATGATGACTCTTAAAAGACTATTGTCTTTTATAGACATAATATTTCGCAGAGATACGCGGCGCATGTCTCGAGGCCTAATCCTTGCCCGACGCGTGGCATGCGTCTTGAATGAACGCAAATTTTGCGCGTTAAAGAGAAGATGTCCCCTCAACTCTGCCAGACACGTGGCAACACGCCTAAAACACAGCACTTGCGTTTAACAAAAATCACATCCCTCCAAAGGTCGCATCTCTTCAGTAAGACCAAAGCTGCGTCTAGCCAACAGGGTGAGAGCTGCGTCTTCACTTCAAAGATCGCGTCCCTCCAGAGACCGCATTTCTTCAGCAAATTAATAGATGCGTCCCCACTCCGAGTGAGGACTGCGTCTCTAGACCGACATGACCCCTGCGTCTATAAGACTTGCATTCAGTCTTTACTTTTGCAATCAGTTCAACAGTACTGGCACAAGCAGATGATTGTTTACCCCTGGTTCAACGGTACACCAACAACCAGCTTAGAGCACTGAGGAGGTCTGGACTGCGTATCTAGACACTCACCACGATCATCTCTGGTGGTTTCAATGGGTTTTACAGTACACTCACGAAGACCATATTCCAGATAGAATCAAGCCCAGGGCATCTCAAATAATTGTCAGTCCAATCATGAGAAGTATGAACTCGACCAAAGTCTAAAGTATTTCAAAATCCGTCCCAGTCAACCGTAGAATATCGAAAACTTTGGAGAGGGTTCTGTAGACTGTTCAAAAATTACTGAGGACAAGTCATCAGAAAGCAGAGTCTAAACTCCAGACGCAAAGTAACATAGCCATTAGCTCAACATCAAGACGTGAATGTTGAAACCCGCATCTTAATAACCAAGATGTAGAGTTTGAAGCGACGTCTCAGCACCACTGTAGTATCAAGACGCGAGGGTCGAAACTCGGGTCTCTGCCTTACTGTAATGGTCAAGATGCAGAACTTAGAACTTGCATCTCAGACATCCTTCCCAGACGCAGAGCCCGAAGCCCGCGTCTCACTTGAAGCTTAACGCAGAACTAGGAGTTCGCGTTTCTCAAGTATTACTTCAGCGACAACATGCGAGGTTCAAAGCCCGCGTCTCAGTTATAACTGCCCTCATTACTGGATCAATTACTACCCACGTAATGAGGGAGTTAACCCCTATTATGGAGTATTTTTAGGGGAAACTTTTACCCCTGAAACCTATATAAATAGCCCAATTTGCTATGGAAGAGGGGTCGAAAAATTTTGGTCAGAAGAACTTCGGTTGTAAGTCGTAGAAGGACCAAGATCTCAAGCTAAAAGAAAGAGAGAGTTCAACTCTTCTAACAACTTGTTGCGTATAAGTTTATTTTTGCCTACAGTCTCTTTGAGATTCTTATTGGACAGAAGCTGTGTTACTTCGTCCACCATCCAAAGAGAGGATTCCTAAGAGGTCTTGACATTCACCTAATCAACGAAAAACAAGATTCACTTTCCATCGCCACATTAAGAACCCAGCACTAAATAAAAGGGAGATTTAAACTTGAATATCTTCCTTCTCTTGTAACTGGATTATTGATCCGTTGTAATTTTCTTTACAATCAAATAAAGAAATTACACACCCCTTCAATTTTCCTACCAAACAATATCTACAAGAGAATATCAAGCACCCCATTGACCTGGCTCTACGGCCAAATACAGGTCGCCGCGTTGCTGCGGCATTATTGAGGCAGTTATGGAGCATTTGCTCCCCTATCTTCAGAGGCTTCTCCGCACTCCATTTTGGCTATAAATATTGCATATTTCGAAGGCAAAAGGGACCACTCCAGCAGAGAGCTAGGTTTAGGTTTTTGTTCTAGTTTAGCTTAGGTTTATCTTTTTCTTTTCAAATGTAATTTTCTGGTTTCTTTATAACTTAGTTTAGAGAGAGTTTCATGAGATAAGGAGAAGAAGAATTGTATTTAGAGTGACATTGAATATGATCTTCTTCTGAGAGATTTGTATTGAGAGTGACAATCAATATAATGTTCCTCCTCTTCTTCATCGTTACTCAATCTAGTAGATCGCTGCTTTGTTATTCCTTCTCTTATTCTGCTTCGCTTTACTCTGAGGTAAATTTTCGTAACGATTCAAGGTAAGCATTCATCCAAAACAAGTAAGTGTTCTTTCTTTCATTTCATTTCTTAGTTCAACACTTCTCTTCTTCTTTATTCTTTTAATTTTATTCTCTTAGTTATTCTTTTAACTTAAAACGATTTCATCACCATCTTCTCCTTCTATCTTCTTTCTTCTAACTTAACCTAGTTTTTTTATCTTTTTTATTTCAAAACAAAGAAGAAAGACTTTTAAACTGGTTTAAAGTAACGAAAAAAGAATACTGAAAAGCTTCTATCGTAATCTCTCCTTGTGGATCTGACCACATAGCCACTTGCTATAGCGGTAGTATTAAGAAACCTAGCATATTTTCTAAACCCTATTTTTTATGCTAGTTCAGACTCGATCAAATTTTGGCGCTGTTGCCGGAGAGGGGCGATAATCTCTTTTTGATTTACTTAACAGTTAACTATTTTCTTCTCTATTTTTGTGTGTAGGGACTAATTTTAGAAAACAAGTGTTGCAGTGGACAAATTGCATACCTGAGCCCCTGTTCTAGAAAGTAGAGCTCAGGAGCCCACTTAGTTGCTGCAGAAATGCCGCAAATGTCGCGTTTACATGGCAATAGTGGGAGGACTACTGACCATTTTTCTTGCAAGTTACTTGAACTTCAATTCTGAGTCTTCTATAGTATTTAGTTTTTCCTATTTAACTTACTCTATAAGTGTTTCTAACTCCAACAATAACTTGGTGATTGTTAATTCTAAAAATGGTTTAGACTCTTGCATTTTAGGGCACGTGTCTAATTTTGTTTCATTTTTTTCGTTACTATTGAAGAGTGCTAGAGCCACAGTATGTGTGCATAGCATTTAGTATAGCGTTCATTCTTGTATGAAATATTATTTGAGTGTTACTATTTTGCTAAATATTTGTACACATGTAGTAGAATAATTAAGGGCTTAGCCTTAAACAAGATAAGGTGGGGAAAGTCATTACCCTTCCTTAGCCTGAAAACTATCTCCTCACTCACTAACCTAATCCTAACTTAATATTGAGTAGATGTTGGCCCTAAGGACATCTTGGACTCATTAGGAGATTGGCCTAAGTAGGAAGTTGTTAGAGTTTGACTCTAGTCAAATCGGTATCAGCATTAATATAGAGAGGCAAAATCTCGAAGGCCAGTGGTTTGACATAATTAGGCCCGTTGCTTAGATACGAATACCTCCTACTGATCTTACTCCTACCTGGCCGATTAACTTGTGGTCACATTATTGCAATATACCTCCCGTGGACAGTTAACCAGTTAAGAGTCATTTAGATCTAAAGTCTACCCTAACTTAGCTAGATTTTTCTTTCTTTTGTTTATTTGTTTGTTTTTGTTTATGACATTTCTTGTGTGATATGGATTATAATTATTATTTTTTTTGATGCATATAGTAATCCATACTTCATCCCGATGTCTTTTGACTTGGATATCACCAACCTGGCATTTCATAACTTTAACCAACCAAATATGTCAGATTGGTTTTATCTGATTCAATATATTCTCCAGTCTCAATATTATGATCAAGACTAGAACAATCATCATCTCCCTTCTTTACCAAGTCAGTGGGATGCAACTCCCCCGAGTAATATGGTCAACCACCTTACCAACAACCAGCTTCATATACTCTTTATTAAGATCAACCTATAGAAGAAAAATCTGAATTAGAAAAGAGTCTAGAAGCCTTCCTTGAGTCTGGATGACAAATTCAAAACATGAAAGACTCACAATCCCATCAAAATTTTTAAATTCAAGTTCCCTACTCTATTTTTCAAGTCTCACCACAACAAAACGAAGGACCTATTGACTTACAAAAGACTATAGAAGCCTTGGTTCAGTCCCAAAATAGTTATCTCCAATCTATTGACAGGTTAGAAGCAAAACGAGTCATTTGGTCAAAACAATTAATGATAGGAATGAGAAAACTCTACCTAACACATTATTGACCATTCTCAATTCTCCTAACCATATTGATATGAACCAAGAATCATGGTGTTTTGGAAATAACTTTAACCAAGATTCATAAACATATTGAACTTGACGAAGCCCAAACCTTTGATGAATTGGCAAGTTTTCACTTCAAGAAAATTGAATTTGATTGTGAATGCGAATCCGATCCACAACTTTGTGATTCAGTTTTAGTTTTCGAATCTATGTTGACTCTGATGTCTTTACCCGATTTGAACCCATTTCCTGAACCAACACTAATTCCTATACCTATAGAGCTTGAAATTGAACCACCGATTTTTTATAGCCATATTCCATTGATGGGGTAAAAATGTGAATTACAATTCTTTAATTTAGAACCAATCTTGAACCAAAATTGACTTTTAAGCCTAAACTTGATTTAAGTCATATTCCCGAGTCAGTATTGGTTCCCAAACATTTCACTCTTAAGTCTAAGTTAACCATTCCACCAAGTCATATTCTTTTGTTGGACCTAGTTATTGAACAAAATGATTCCGAGATGATATTTCAAGATTGGTCATATAATCGGGATGATTATAATGTTAGGGTCTCGCATGATCCTATTCAGTCTAGGGTTGTAAACATGTAAATAGAAAAGAGGTCACAAAAGGTGAGTTCCTTGAAACTCCACGTGTAACGCCCCGATCCCACAGGTACGGGGATGTTATGGCGACGTACATACGTGAGGTGAAAACACACTCACGCGTACGTTAAGCCTCAGTATAGGACATAGCCTCCATATAGACAAGGGGTCCAGCAGGAAATAAGTACAAGAATACCTGCAGAAAGAGGTTAGTTATCATAACAGATATGAAAACAGGGATAAATAAAATAACAGAAATAAAGTACTAAAATACCTATGAATAGTCCTGATGAGGAATCTCCCATGTGACTCCAAGGCACTCTCTGAAGCTATGGTAACTCGGATCTCCAATCTGGGCATGCAAACCCAGGGTCGTCAGAAAGCAACCTAGTAAACAGCAGCCGCCTGTGCTGCTACTTGTGCTCGGGTGCGGACCGGCCGGCGAGCACAGCTGGCGGCGGCGCCGGCGTTGCCCGCCGGCGGCGGTCCCGGCCGCTGGCGGCGATCGGCCAAGAGAGAAGGTGAGAGAGAGGGTGAGAGAGAGAGAGAGAAAAGGAGAAGAAAGAAGAAGGAAAAGCAGCAGCAGGGGAAGAAGAGAAGAAAGAAAGAAGGAAAAAGAAAAGGAAGAAGAAAAGAAGAAGAAGAAAAGGGAGAAGAAGAGGGTGGCGCCCTCCTTGGCCGGCGGCCCCTGGCCGGCGGCGCCTGGCCGGCGGCTTGGTGGCGCCAGCCACCTATGGCCACGGGCGCGGGTCCATCCCCGCCCCTGGCCTAAAACAGAGAAGAGGGAAGAGAGAGAGAAAAATTGAGAGAGAGAGAGGGATTGGGAGAGAGTTTTGTTTTAGAGAGAGAGAAGAGGATTTTATAGAGGAGAGAGAGAGAGAAGGAATGGCGGTTGGGTTTGATTGAAAGAGGCGGTGGGGGATTCTCTGGAGGATTGGAGAAGAGGAAAGAAAAAGAAAGAAAAAGAAAATGAATTTAAATAATTAACTTAATATTATTTTAATAGGGTCAAATTTTGACTAGCTCCGAACGATGCCCAAAAATAACAAAAAATAGAGAATATTATCCTGAGACGTAATATGAAAACGGTTTACGAAAATTCAATCCGGTTTGCAAATTAAAAATCCCGGAAGCTGTCACCGATACGGGCGACACCGGTTTTGCCGGGTTTTCGATAAAATCAGAAAAAAAATCCCAAAAATATCCGAACGTAAATAATACGATTCTAAGGCACATGGTGAAAGCGGATTCCCAAAATTTAGCTCCGTTTGTGAAAGAAAAATCGGAAGGCCGATTATCGGTATCGGTCGACACCGACTACGGAGATTTTCCAAAATAATCCAGAAAAATTCCAGAAAATCCTGAAAAATCTAAAATATAAAAAAATGATTTTTAAAACTGAAATCAACTCAATCGGATTACCACGAAGGTCAAATCAATTTTTATACGTCGTATCGCGTACCGATACGGTGATACGTACACCAGGTATCAGGGGGTTACATTTCTCCCCACCTTACAAAAATTGCGTCCTCGCAATTTCAATCAGGTGTGAGAACAAGATTTTCAACCCCAGATCCAAAACGTTACAGGCTCACGACACTTCCGCTGCGCACTCTGATATCTATAAGGAACTCGAGATGGAGAAGTACGGTAGTGAACTAATTCTTACGGATGGGAAGCAAGACGATGCAAGGAAAGCGAGAAGGAAATCGGATGTTCTGGTTGACAACGAGAAGTAAGGAAGGAAGGCAAACGAGTCAAGGAATGAATTGTCAAGGTCATGGTATTCTTGTACTCGTTGCTGGAATCCCCAAATTCAGATACAGATCAGTTAATCTGAACCTGATTGTACTCTTGGTAAGAGCCCGAGGATTGACCCAGAACCTAGGCTCTGATACCACTATGTAACGCCCCGATCCCGCAGGTACGGGGACGCTATGGCGACGTACATACGTGAGGTGAAAACACACTCACGCGTACGTTAAGCCTCAGTACAGGACATAGCCTCCATATAGACAAGGGGTCCAGCAGGAAATAAGTACAAGAATACCTACAGAAAGAGGTTAGTTATCATAACAGATATGAAAACAGGGATAAATAAAATAACAGAAATAAAGTGCTAAAATACCTATGAATAGTCCTGATGAGGAATCTCCCATGTGACTCTAAGGCACTCTCTGAAGCTATAGTAACTCGGATCTCCAATCTGGGCATGCAAACCCAGGGTCGTCAGAAAGCGACCTAGTGAGTGGTAAAATGAAGAAGGCAGGAATATACTATAATAATACAAGCACGATAATAAGATATAAGATATGATGTAGTAACAGTAATAAGCAGTAGACAAATATAAATATGTAATCATCGGGTTATGTCTCTAATCGTGTCCAGGTTATATCATAAATAATATTGTCTAGTGGTGACGTAATAGATATGAATGTGCTAGTGGTGACGTGACCGAAGTGAACATGCAGGTGGGCATATGCAATATGAACATGAAAGTGGGCATATACAATATAACCTCACTACTGTGTTATACATATACAGTAAGGATGTCTACAAGGTATACAGAAAACAGAATATATGCACATATGCAGAAATAGTATGCCACTACAGAAAGAGTAACATGTATCGGTTAGAGTAACAAGTATACATGTATGATATCGGATAAATGATCAGGTACGATAATAAGTACAACCATACAGTAGGAAACATGTATCAGGCAAGGAACAGTAACAAGAAGTAAACATGTATCATGTAAGTCATGTTATTTATACAATAGTAGCAATCAGTACCACCTGATATTTTAATCAATCTCTTCCAGTGTCCCATACCACTGGCAGTTCATACTGGAGCCCGCACTCCAGTCGAACCCATCCGGACATGGCCTACGGGTACCATTATCCAAATGAGAGAGTGACCAAATAACAAGTGTTCCCGACGTCACTATTGTGTATACTGTTTTATTATGTTACTTGGAAACCCATGGTCGAGGAGTTCTTATCGGGTGGATGTATCCCGTGCATACCCGGGATCACGGCCTTAAACAAGCCCCTGGCTGCTAAGACCAGGGCCCTCCGCTAAGAGGGGAGCATGAATCAAGTAACAAGAGCTCATGGAGCAATTGGTAGGTAGCACTACCGTCCCCTGCAGTGGGAAAACAATATGGATCCAGTACATCACCCGATAAGATCTAATCAACCGTCAAGTCTCCCCCATACCCCAGTTAGCTTTATGATCTGATATATCATGTATACAATGTAACAAGAACAGATACAGTATATGATACGGGTAACATGATAACTGGACCAGAGTTCTATTGATAGCATAGAACAATATAACGAGAAACTGGAACAATATCACATGAACAATATAACGGGAAACGGGAACAATAGATGTGGAAGTCCACATATAGCATATCAACAGCTCTCATGTCCAGTATCGGGAATATTCATATCAGTAACAGGAAACAATCATATAACATGAATACGGTAACATGGCACAATAATCGATGTAATATGCACAGTGAGTCATATGACAAGAAGATAGAAACAATACAAGCATGTATACTCGTGTGGTAAGTATATGTAACCATATTGTCTGTAACGAGTATCCGTGAAGTGGTGCATGTATATATATATATCGGTGGGACATGACTATGACATAAGAGTGTGACGGGTCATAGTATCAATGCAACATATATATGTCATAACAATGGTCAGCATCTAATATCATGTATGGTGAACTACAGTATCCGTGTAATGATGATAACAATAATATGACATGCGATACTTATCCGTGTACTAGTGGATCATAGTTGTGTAGCCGTAATCTGTGTAACATGCATAAATGGTATCTAGCATGTATGTCTAGTGACCGTGTAGTGTTATGGCCTACCGTGGATCAATATACATGTGACGATAGTTATCTAAACGTGATAAACTACATGAAATAATAGTGTCTTCGAATATGGTGAACTAGTGGCTGAGTGTCAGTGGTCCATGAACATGACCTAATAGGCATCCAGTGTCACACTCTACGTCTATTGGTATTAGGCATGTTCTACGTACAGTGGTGATGACAATGTTTTAATATTGTCTACAGCTTACTTTACCGGTATCATGTTTTATTTAAATAAAGCAACCAAGTTTAATCAATATGATAAAAAGATAATTTATAAAATAAAACACTCACTACTAGTCACGGAGAGGTAGCTCTCTTTCCCACGATCGCAACGGATCCAGAATCGTCCAAATCGGAGTCCGAATGCTCCCGATATCGCCCGAACACTAAATCATAACAAAGCGGGTTCACTATGTAATAAACATATTTAAATGCAAATAATAAAAGTAGCAGGGGAGTTTTCTGTAATTTTACCTGTAATGGGTTTGGATGCGGGTTAACGGGCTGGGTTAAGATCCAAACACAAACCCATAACTTAAATTATTGGGTACGGGCTAATGGGTTATAGGG
Organism: Agave tequilana; assembly: GCA_038442645.1. Lineage (NCBI taxonomy): Eukaryota > Viridiplantae > Streptophyta > Magnoliopsida > Asparagales > Asparagaceae > Agave > Agave tequilana. The sequence continues at coordinate 11,953 of JAVJIF010022196.1, forward strand.
TTAACGGGTAGGGTTTAATGGGTATTGGGTTTTAATAAACCCAAAGGGGCTTATTGGGTTTCCTATTGGGTTTGGGTAACCCAAACCCACTAAAGGAGGGGAGGAACAGCAGCAGCCTGTGCTGCTGCTTGAGCTCGGGTGCGGACCGGCCGGCCAGTACAGCTGGCCGGCGGCGCCGGCGTCGCCCGCCGGCGGGGTCGGCCAAGAGAGAAGGTGAGAGAGAGAGAAAAAGAGAAGAAAGAAGAAGGAAAAGCAGCAGCAGGGGAAGAAGAGAAGAAAGAAAGAAGGAAAAAGAAAAGGAAGAAGAAAAGAAGAAGAAGAAAAGGGAGAAGAAGAGGGGTGGCGCCCTCCTTGGCCGGCGGCCCCTGGCCGGCGGTGCCTGGCCGGCGGCGTGGTGGCGCCGGCCACCTATGGCCACGGGCGCGGGTCCATCCCCGCCCCTGGCCTGAAACAGAGAAGAGGGAAGAGAGAGAGAGAGAGAAATTGAGAGAGAGAGAGAGAGGGATTGGGAGAGAGTTTTGTTTTAGAGAGAGAAGAGGATTTTATAGAGGAGAGAGAGAGAAGGGAATGGCTGTTGGGTTTGATTGAAAGAGGCAGTGGGGGATTCTCTAGAGGATTGGAGAAGAGGAAAGAAAAAGAAAGAAAAAGAAAATGAATTTAAATAATTAACTTAATATTATTTTAATAGGGTCAAAATTTGACTAGCTCCGAACGATGCCCAAAATAACAGAAAATAGAGAATATTATCCTGAGACGTAATATGAAAACGGTTTATGAAAATTCAATCCGGTTTGCAAATTAAAAATCTCGGAAGCTGTCGCCGATACGGGCGACACCGGTTTGCCGGGTTTTCGATAAAATCAGAAAAATCCCAAAAATATCCGAACGTAAATAATACGATTTTAAGGCACATGGTGAAAGTGGATTCCCAAAATCTAGCTCCGTTTGTGAAAGAAAAATCGGAAGCCGATTATCGGTATCGGTCGACACCGACTACGGAGATTTTCCAAATAATCCAGAAAAATTCCAGAAAATCCTGAAAAATCTAAAATATTAAAAAAATTTTTAAAACTGAAATCAACTCAATCAGATTACCATGAAGGTCAAATCAATTTTTGTACGTCGTATCGCGTACCGATACGATGATACGTACACCAGGTATCAAGGGGTTACACCACGTTACTTAGATTGGGCTGAAACGCTTGGCCCAATCTGACCATCACCGGAGCCACCACCTTGAGGTAACATTTTTCTTTTCTTTCTTCTTTTTCATACATATATGCATTCATTCATAAATTGAGGACAATGCATGATATAAGTGTGGGGGAGGGTTCAAACGTACCATAGGTTTTCTTTTACAAAAAGAAACATTTTCTTTCTTTTAAAACTTTTTGAAAAGAGAAACAATATTTTGACATATTTTTTGTAAGAAATTAAGTTAGTTTTAAGGAATAGGAGAATCATAATTAGAATTTCTTATACTTGATCAAAATAAGATTATTTGTTTGATTTTTAAGATTAGGAAGAAAAATTGAAAAGTAATTTAATCTTGATTTTTACCTTGATGATATATGCACACTTTATACACTTACACATTTAGGGTTCAAAAAATAAGATTCTTATGCCTTATAAAAAAGAGAGAGAATATATATATATATTAATTATATGATTAAGTTGGGTATTTGTGCCTTATAAAGTATAAGTATTCACAACTAAAAGCAGTCCATATTACAAATAAAATCTTTTAGTTTTGTGACCTGATTTGCTCGAGTCCTTAAAGTCCTTGGGGTGTTTTCTCACCGGGTGCCCTAAGGTCGTCCGTTTTAGGAGTCACCGACCTAAGGCTCGTTACATGGACAGATTAGAAAACCTAATAAAACTAAAAGATATTACCACAAAAATATGTAAAAATAAGGAATAAGAGTTAGAGTTGAAGAATTCTGAGTCAAATATTCACGGTCACGAAGGTGCATATGACTAGGGTAAAAAAATAGACTAGATGAGAAATATATTTTTGACTCCTTACCTTAATTGATAACAAGTTTTTGAATAGAGATTAAGTTTAGAAAAAAAAGTTTGGCTTTCCTATAACTTATAGATTACTTGAATTTTTGCAGAATACTTCAAATATGTTTTTCCTTTATCAAAATGCGTTTCAAAATACTAGCACTTTGTTTTCTTTCTTTATGGATTTTGTGGGTGTAATTCATTGAAACCCTCACGAGACAAACTTGTCCTCTAGGGTTAACCTAGAGGTTTAACGGCTTGTTGCACATGCTAAGTGCAACAGTGATTCTTACAAAAGTGAGTTAGATCAGATTATCTCTATTTTAGTTTTTATTTGTTTTGCTCGAGGACGAGCAAAGATGCGTGTGGGGGTGTGACCGGTCACTAATATTACATTATTTATTATCGTATTCTCATATTTTATTTTAATAAACTCTGTTATTTAATCATATTTATTGTTTAATATTGTGCAAGACTTTACTAATGAAAATGGAGAGAAAAAGATCCCAAAGCTCACTTAAATTTAGATTTAAATGGGTTTAAATCAAGATCAAGGATTGAAACAAATATTCAAAAGATCAGAGTGTATCAGAGAAGATAAGACCAAATAAAAACCAGTTAAAATCAGATTTATATAAATCAATTTGGTTAGCTTGAAGATAAACAGGGGTAATCACAAATCTAGAGAGATAAGAGTAATTATAACTGAAGATTAAAATATGTCTACAAGAGAATATCAAGCGCCCCCTTGACCTGGTTCTATGGTCAGATAAGCCGCGTTGCCATAGCATTGTCGAGGCAATTGGGGAGCATTTGCTCCCTTATCTTCAGACGCTTCTCCCCAGTCCATTTTGGTTATAAATACTGCATATTTTGAAGACAAAAGGGGACCACTCTAGCAGAAAGTTAGGTTTAGGTTTTTATCCTAGTTTAGCTTAGGTTTTTTTTTTCTTTTCAATGTAATTTTCTGATTTCTTTATAGCTTAGTTTAGAGAGAGTTTCATAAAAAAAGGAGAAGAAGAATTGTATTTCGAGTGACACTGAGTGTAATTTTCTTTTGAGAGATTTGTATTAAGAGTGACAATCATTATAATGTTCCTCCTCCTCTTTATCATTACTCAATTTAGCAGATCACTGTTTTATATTATTCCTTCTCTTGTTCTGCTTCGCATTACTCTGAGGTAAATCTTCGCAACGATTCAAGGTAAGCATTCATCCAAAACATGTAAGTGTTCTTTCTTTCTTTTCATTTCTTAGTCCAACACTTCTCTTCTTCTTTATTCTTTTAATTTTATTCTCTTAGTTCTTCTTTTAACTTAAAACTATGTCAACACTGTCTTCTCCTTCTATCTTCTACCTTTTTTTCAACTTAACCTAGTTTCTTTTCTTTTTATTTTAAAACAAAGAAGAAAGACTATTAAACTGGTTTTAAGTAATTAAAAAAGAATACTAAAAAGTTTCTATCACAGTCCCTCCTTATGGATCATGATCCACATAACCACTTACTATAGCGATAGTATTGAGCTACCTAACACGTTTTCTAAACCCTATTTTTTGTGCAGGTTTAGACTCGATCAACAATCTCTTCTATCAACTTCACAGAGTTCAGATATTCTCAAAATTAATCTACAGTCGGGTAATCATCCAGAAGACAGTATCTAGGACTCTCTACAGTCATTATAAATTATTGGTTATGCTTTTCAGAGTAATCAAAGTCCAGCATCCAGGACTCGTTGTTATTATCGGTTTTTGTTATTTATTTGTGATCAGTTTATTAGTTTTTCTTTATTTATGATATTATAATCTACTTTCAGAGTGACGGAGAACATACAGAACATCTACAATCTTATTACGGACTCTTCGTTCAAAACAGCTTCACGGTTAATAGAGTAAGTATGAGTTCTGAATAGGTATTATTTTTGGGTCTCGTCTTTTTGAAAGAGGTAATCTTTATCAATTCCAACAGAATTCAGGCAGTGAAAGTTTGGCCAGTTCTTAAATTAGCTCCTTTCATATTATTCAGAATGGGTCAGCTTACTGAAGTTTCGATAGAATTCTCTTTTTAACAGATATCAAGTTAGCATTAATATGGCAGGAAGTGCAGAAGATGTCTAGGTCCAGAGTTATTGCTCATTCAGTTTGTGAGTATTACCCCAATTATTCATATCTTAATTGGTATAATCCTCGTCTCTATCTTTTCTGTATTCATCTTCCCCTTACTGAAATTTCGAGGACGAATTTTTTGTAAGGTAGATGGAATGTAGCACCCTGTCCTCGAAATACATACCTAGATACATGTTCTAATTTTTCGATCATATTTTTCAATTTTTTCCCATATTTATTTTTTTACTTTATGATTATTTATATTATTATTTGGTATCGGATCCGGATTTCTGAACTCAGAGTCAATCTTAGTCTGAACCAGGGACCCGATCCTAGTGTTCTGCTTGATTTGATCTTTCTAATAGTTAGATTTGACCACTTTTAGTTTCAAGTATTGTTTTTCAGTATATTAGATTTTTCATGATTTTCTGAAATTTTTCTGAATTAATTGCAAAATCTTCAAAATCGGTATCGACCGGTATCACCGATCGATTCTTAGATTTTTTTAATTTACAAACGTAGTTGAATTTCTGAAATTTATTTTCATATTGTTCCTCAGAATCATACTTTCTATTTTAACACATTTTTGGAGATTTTTTGAATTAATCAAAATTTGATCAGATTGGTGTCTATTAGTATCACCGGTTGATCCAGGATTTTTAATTTGAAAATGGTATTGAATTTCTTGAATCTGATTTCACCATATACCTCAGTATAATATTTTCTATTTAAAAATTTTTAGAGACTTTTTCGAATTACTTTATTTTTCCAGCATTTTCGATGTTTTTTGGTATTTTCCCGGATTCAGAGTTATTACCCGGATATTTTCTTTTCTTTTCCTTGTTTTTCCTTTTCCTTTCCTCTCCTTTTCTTTCTTTCTTTTTCTTTTTCCTTTTCTTATTTCTTTTTCCTTTTTTCTCCTCCACAAAAAATCCCCCCTAAAATATCTTCTCTCATTACCTTCTCTCTTCTTCTTTATCTTTTCCGTCTTCTTTCTTTTCCTTTTTTCTTTTTCTCCTCCAACCCAGTTGAAGGCAACATCCTCCCCTTCCTTCTCTCAAAATCTCTCCTCCTCTCTCAAATCCTTTTCACACTCTCAAATCTCCCTCCCTCCCTCACACACACACACACACACACACACACACACTCACTCTCTCTCTCTCTCTCTCTCCCCCCCATCTAGCGGGCCACCCTTATCACCACCGGCAACCAGCGGCCTCCAACACCAGCTTCCCGTGACCGGCGACCCCTCTTCCGGCCAAACCCCAAGCCGCCACCTCCATCTCGTACTTCCCTCTGCTCCAATCTCACCTCCTCTAATCTCCACCAACTTCCCAATCCCACCACCATCTTTTCCCTTCTCTCAAATCCACCCATATCAACCTCCTCTACCATCACATCCACCATCACTTTCCCCAATTCTACCACCTCAAAATCACCACCATCATCAATTTCTCATTACCCCCATCTCCACAACCAACACCATCATCTCCACCTTCATATCTTCTCACCTCCACCTCCAATAAACCCCACATCACCTCACCTTTCCTAGGGGCCTGCGCCGGCCGGCGCGCCACCAGGTGGCCAGTAGCTACCTGGCCGTGGGCTAGCCAGGCCACGGCCCATGGTCGTGGCCTGTAGCTTCTCTCCCCTCCCTCTTTGTTTCTTTCTCCTTTCTTTCATTTCCCAATTGATTCTCTCTTCTTATTATATTTTAATAAGTATTGATCGTATATTCACGTTAGTTAATTGGAGTTTCGGGATTTTGGGGCGTGATTCGTGGTTTTAGGCGAGTGTTCTCATCTTATTTGTGGTTTTCCCTCTTCGAAGGGTGATAATTGTGTTTTTTGGGAATTTATGTGTTTGTTAGGTTAGTAGAATTGTGTTTGTATTTGTATATGTGAATATGTGTTGTATCAGTCTGTTGTATTTGTATCGGTGTGATGAATGATTGCAATAGTGTAATTTTATACCTGTACATGTATACTATCTGTGATATTGCTCTATTACTGTGTTTGTCCAACCCTTCATGGTCGCCCGCAACCCTCCGGGCTATCTCCTATTCGGCAGATCCTTCGTGGTCGCCCACAACCCTCTAGGTTTTCTATGCTCCGCCTGGTAGGCGAGTCTAGCGCTCAGCGCTTTACCGCTAACTCCATCCGAGCATAGTTACGCCTGAGCACGGCTTCGCCACATGCGATGTCATAGCGTTCATATGCTCGCTTCGCCATGCGTGTTTAGCTGCGCCGTTAGCGGTAACTACACCGAGCGTGATAGCGTCTAGCGCTGCACGCTAGCTTCACTTCAGCCTTACTTAGCTCCGCTTAGATGTTAGCTTGTTTGCTCGCTAACTTTATTCCTCTTTTGCTCAATCTTTGGACTTAACCTTCGAGTTCTTTATTAGCTCCGCCGGGAGGCGAGTTTAGCGTTCAACGCTTTACAGCTAACTTGTTCGAGCGTAGCATCGCCGCGAGCATAGCTGGGCGTTCATACGCAGCTTCGCTGCATGTGTTTAGATTCACTGCCAGCGTGGCTTCGTCACGTGTTAGTAGAGCGTTCATATGTCGCTTCACTATGTGCGTTTAACTTCACCACGAGTGTGGCTTTATCATGAGCATTAGCTGAACGTTCATACGTAGCTTCGCCGCAAGCAATAACCTCGCTGAACGCTTTAGCGTTAGAGCTGTATGCTAGCTCCACCAAGAACCAAGCTCTTTCGTGTGCCCGGCGTAATGCCGACATAGCCTAACTTTGCTCCAGCTTGACCATCCCCGCCTGGATAATTAAATAAATTATGTATTATTCTTTTCTTGATCGTTATGGAGAGTTTGAAACCTTTTCTTAAACTATTTTTAAAACTGTATTATTTTTGGTATTCGTACCGATCTCCTGTATTTGGTACTATTTTTCCGTATTGTGTTATATGACAATTATCACATGACATGCTATTACTTGCTATACTTTCCTGATATGCTAACTCTTACTATGATGGTTACTTAATACCTGCATGTTATCACTTGACACCTGCATGTTATCACCTGATGCCTGCATGTTATCACGTGATACCTGCTTGTAATTACCTGACATCTGCCATGCTTAATACTTGACTCATGATTATCACATTACAGGAATGTAATAGCTGATATCCTGATAGTACTTCTGTTATACATGTATTACCGTACACTTGTACCTGACATGCTCCTGCTCTTCTTGTAAATTGATAATTACAAAATGAACCATAAAAAGATAATTTATACCGGGTAAGGGGAAACTGATGGACTTCGCTTCGTAATTTTGTTTATAATATTATTAGGTATGTTGTGCAACTAAAACTTTTATTCTACATGTGGGTCTCCAGGTGTTTCACGGGGCGTACTACCACCCCGATTATTATACCCCTTCTCAAGGCATACAATAAGACCTTTTACAACTGATTTACCTCGTGGTAGGTTCCGTATCAGCAACGGAATATCCTGGGTCGTGGTCCTGGGTATGTACAGGACCATTGTAAATATAATTTGTTAGTTTCCCCATCAGTTTCCAATAACAAGCTCAACTTACTCATATATGGATGTATGTGTTGAGACGCTAAGGCACATACCTAGATATATGGGTAGGACGAGTAATAATAATAAAATACTAATTAATAATTTGTCATGTTGTTTTGCAATTCGGGTTGTATGAACTCAGATTATGGTAACATAAGACATAAGGTATATATACGAGGGTTTCCTTATTTGAATTATTCTTTCGATGTACTGGTCTTATGAAGCCGTAAACAAAGCATTGTATAACTGATTTTGCCTGCATTCGATTTATCGGTTTTATATTGTTTTCTTAGTTTAAGAGACAACTTGGGTTGTATGAACTCAGGATATGGTAACGTGAGGTATATGATTTTTATATAGGGGTTTTCTTATTTGGATTATTTCTTCGATGCACTAATTTCACGGATCCATAATTCGGGCTCGTACAACTGGTTTTACTATATTTACTTTACTACTTTATTACCTGTTCATGTGTGCTTGTGCTCACGACATGATTTTCAATACATATTTTTTGATCGGATTTATCGATACACGTGTGCTTATCTCTGCACGCCACTTGACACTCATCTAACCACTCGTTAGGCAGCTTTCTAACTCCTTAGACCTGCATATCCAGATTCTAGAACTTGAACCGTGATGAACTTCCTATTGATCAGAGTTGCGTAACGGTCGCGTAGCGGATCAGCGGTAGTCCGTCCGGGATCATTTTCTTCTAGGACCCCTTACTCGGCTCTCGAATTTATTTTTTGTAACTCGTGAGCACCTTTTGTGTTATTCATACTTGTATATCTCCTTATATTCTTATTTTTGCGCATCCGGGTGATGTAATATTCATGTAATATTGGATCATATCGTGTGATAACTTTGTAATTGTGCTCTTTATGTTGAAATTTATTACACCGTGTACTTCCGTACTCTGATTCCTGCCTAACTAATGCTTAGCGTATATATTTAAGGATATTTTCGCCCTGCGTATATACGTCACAGTAACGTCTTCGTACCGTGGGATCGAAACGTTACAACATGTTAAGGTTTAAGTTTAGTATGTTAAAAATCTAAAACTATTCAGTGTTAAAAATAACAAATGAGATTTTAGAGACACAATAGCAACCACCTGAAAAAACTTCTGATGTTTCTTGAAATCAGTTTTGCAGCAGGACAGTGATGGCTAGGGTTACCAGTCCTTCACCCGACATGGGGGTGCTTATTGAAGCCCTGCTACACAATTCGTGCAGGATGGGAACAGGTTTTTGTGATCGTTGGTGGAGAACAGGGTGTGTGAGCAACGTGTGGAGTGGCATTACGAGAGAAGAATAGACATGAATCAATCATCTAACCGATGAATCATTCCGTAAAAAGAAAAACATATAGAGCTAGAAGGAGACTTGGCAAGCAGTATCAGCTGGCAGATAGTTTTTATTTGCTCTGCTTGCAGCAAGTTTGGGGAAAAAAGGGGGAAAAAAAAAATGAAGACTATCTCATCCAGCATATTTAATTTTGGCAATTTTGGCTATCGAAAAAGACTTTTCTGGGCCAGAATTGAACACGATGCAGCGAGAGAATGAGTTTTTTTTTTTTTAGCTCACAAAATTTTTTTTCCGAGGCAATTGGCAACCTAAACCGGTCGCGGGCAACGAGTCCCATTCGAGTCGGATTTTACAAGATCCGAACCCAGAACCCAAACCCACTTAAAAAATGGAATTATCTGGGCAATTTCGTCATTGTATAGAGATCGACAATCTCCCGCATGTGATCCCTCTGACCCCCCAATCCGCCTCCCCCCTCCCTCGCTCTCGCTTTCTCTCTCTTCCTGTTGATGAATCTCTCTCCTCTCTAAATCTAGGGTAAGGGTTGCACCTCGTAAAGAATGGCACAGAACGGCAAATTGATGCCCAATCTCGATCAGCATAGCACCAAGCTCCTCAACTCACGGTCCTCCAGAGGATCGACCCCTTCGTCGAGGAGATTCTCATGACTGCAGCCCACGTCACCTTCTACGAATTCAATATAGGGCTAAACCAATGGGTGCGATGATCAAAGATTCTATCTGTTTTCATCTTCTTCTTTCTTTTGATGTCGGTTTGGTTTCTGATCTGATTAGGGCTTCCACTTGATTTTGTGTGCAGAGCCGCAAGGACGTTGAAGGATCTCTATTTGTTGTGAAAAGGTGAGTCGGATCTCGCTATTTACTTTAGGATTCAGTGACTTGGGGTTTTGATGTTGTTTTTCCTATAGCTAGTCATTTAAGGATTCTCCTTCTTTGGATAGTTTTAATTCATGTGAAAAAATCCAGTTTTGGTCCATTGTTGCCTTTGGTGATATGGGTTGGAATTTAATGCTATTGTTCTGTTGACTGGGACTGTTTTTATTGTGAACTTTTGATATTTATATAACTAAGCTGCTGGTATTGTCAAATAAAATTTATATTGGATTTCTCGTGCATTTAATTTGTTCTGAATTTCATACTGCTTCCTGTTAAAAGTGTAGAAAATGTTTTCTTTTGCAGGAATACCCAACCAAGATTTCAGTTCATTGTCATGAATCGGCGTAGCACAGGTTTGCAACTAATCTAATAACTAAATGTTGTGGTTGGGTGAGTCAGTATATTGAATCTCTGAATGGAATACAGTGTGAAACAGTTTTGCTGGCATGTGAAGAATCGATATATGAAAGACTTAAAAATACATCTGATCATTTTCACGCACACACTGGTGAAATTCATTATCATGTTGTTTCTTCATTCTTTTTTCAGACAGTTTCACTAGGCTAAAATAGATGTATGCCAAATAGAAGTCACAATCTTGTATAAATTCAAATATTTGATTGTGCATTCCTCAGTAATTTATCCAAAGGAAACTTCGTGCAGAACTTGGTGAACAAGTATCTTAGTTCCACATACACTTAATAATAGTTAGGAAGCCTCTTGATACACATCATTTGTTGCGATATCAGTTTCTTATAGCTAACTGAATTTTAGCTGAAGGTTGCTTCTTTAGGGGTTGCCGTTTTTCAGTTTTTATGCTCCACTAGTGTGAAAACTTCTTAGGACAATGTGTTTAATTCAAGAAATAGCACATTGAAATCTTCCATTAATTTTGAAATATTCAATAAAAGATTGTAACTTTTATAGGTTGCATTTTCTTGTTCATCTTCCTTTCTCTCCCTTTGCTTCATGAAAGTTGTGCTTGATCTTTGAAAGATCAGTGGCAGGATTTTCTATTTTTTGTAGAGTTCATTTTCTCATTAATTTTTTCTTTTGATAGTTGTAGGACTATGTTCTATTCCTAGTGGGAGCTTAATGCATATGGAATATCAAGTAAGACTTTGTCGGTTTCTGTGCCTAATAGGTTTCCAGTGTCACTTAATCCAGCACACTTCCAGTATATAAGCTTAATTAAAATTGTGCTGCTAACTTGCTCATATTGATAGTCATATTGATGTTCAAAATATGTAGTTATGTTTTCATTTTATTCTGTGTAAGGATATTCATGATCAGCATTTAGCTACAATGATGCATGCTTTTTGTCTAGTTCAATCTATATGCCAAAGTGTACGGTGAAGCAAAGATTTGGAAATTAACATATGGTTCATATCTCTTTACTTGCAAGTTTGAATTTTTCAAACATAAGATAATTAAAATAAAAAACACTGCAGGCCTATATGTACAACATATAGTTGTAGTCATGTATGTTTATTATTGTATGAAGGATATTTTCCATGTTTCAAATAACTTCTTCCTTCTATGTACAGATAATCTGGTGGAGGATCTCTTAGGTGATTTTGAATATGAAGTCCAGGCTCCATACTTATTGTATCGTAATGCAGCACAAGAAGTAAATGGCATATGGTTTTACAATTCACAGGACTGTGAAGCTGTGGCAAACCTGTTTAGCAGGTATTGTTTATTGTGCATCTTAACTTGCTTGTATGCCCATGGTCCAATTAAATTTCTTTTTTGTTTTGTTCGTTAGTTCCCTTTAAAATTTCTTGTGGATAAATGTGTTAAACTCTTTTTCTTTTGTTGTACACTGATAACTTTTTTGTCATTAACATATTAGTTGCAGATCTTGCTATTTAATATTATTTGCTAAGCTTCAACTTTTTCAATTTGTCCAGGATCCTTAATGCATTTTCCAAGGTCCCTCCAAAGCCTAAAGTATCTTCAACCAAAGGTAGTGTATGCTTTTACTTTGATTAACCTTGTAAAATGAGATGTAATGTGTTTGATCCGTCCATCCTGACCTTCTACTCTTACGTACGTTCTTAATAGAATTTCATGATCAAGAGAGAAAATAGAACTCCTGATGGTTATCTTCAACCAGCTGCATTCCAACATGTATATTCAGTCACTGGCTAGTTTTATTTGTGGGATGTGTAGTTATAATTGCAGACTTCCGCTGCCTGACAGTTACTAGGAACAAAACCTAATTCCGTTGAACTTCGTGCTCTCTCTATCTGTTCTCTGTTGACAGATCTATACTAAGTTCATGATTAGCATATAAAAGTTCTATAATATTTTCTCATCTCGATTTCTTGCTTCTTGCTCTTGTGTTTTATGAGGCAAACAATTTGTATGATTTTGACTACACTCATATGGATAGATTCTCTGTTATTCTTTCGAGTTGTAGGGGATAAATTTTTTGTCATACTACAGGCCAACATATGTTGCAACAATTATATTTTATCTTAATGATATATACATGATAGTTGAGAAGAGTTAGTGCTGGTTAATACGTCAGTTAAACTAGTTCAATATATGGCTCAAAACCAGCCAATGCTACTAGCAGAAAAATGCCAATGCTTTGCATGGAACTGCATTGGCTCCATGTCTAGGGAAATTTTTACTAACTGAAATTCAGGAATCTGGAATCTGTAGAGATATTAACCTTTATGATGTTTGAAATGTTTAACATCTACTCTAGTGTTTTCTAATTCTGATTTCATTTCCCACTTAACCTATTCATTCAAGCGATCAGGATTGTTTTACTCATCAAAATGTGGAGTACTATCTCATGCACATCAGCTTTCAAGGAACAAAATTAACCTAATCATTTGGCTATCCTGGTTTTATCTTTTCAGATTGTTGATCAATCTCTATATTGTTAATTTTTTAATTTGTTTCCAACTTATTGAAGTGCATTTCTTGTAGGTGTAGCATTTGTGCATGGGTTACTGCTATTTGGAATGATGAAATCTAGGCTTGGGATGATTAATCTTGTTTTAGAAATGATTTACACAAGGGGCAACAGGAAGAAGATGAAATGTGATGTTGCATTAGGTGCCACTGGTTAAATTGGTTGTTTAAAGTTTAAACAGAGGACAATATAGGACATGAACATCCTCAAAGTAGAATTTAATTTTTGACAAAAACCTCAAGATAGAACCCATCAGATGATATATGTAAACAAGGTTCTATAATGGTCTGTCGAAATTATACCCTAAATGGTAGAAAGAGCAGAAAACATTATGGTCAGACCAAATTCTTATCTGTTTAATGCCACTAAGGTATTGAGCTGCTAAACTGCGAACATTTAGGACTTATTCACACTCAACAAAGTGATTTCGGAAACTAATGGAAGCAAATGGACTACTTTAGATATCTTCAGTTTATATTCTAAATTATCTTATCCATCTTAGTGCAGTATTTTATACTCATGTTCTTTGATTGAACGTGAACAATGGTTGAAAAGGTGGAAGTGTAAATAAAACAGTCAATTCTTAAGAAAAGAAAGCATAAGCTTCATGGTGAAAAGTGTAAGCTTCAAGATTTTAGATTTTCATAATAAAAATTATTAATTGCGAATATATAGTGTAAAACTATTTAAAAATATGTTCAATATGCAAAATTCACCATTAATTCAATCAAAGTGAGCTTTCGAAAACATTGAACCTGACATTACTATAGGGCTTGTGATGGATACATTGAGGTTATTTTTATCTGTAAATTATAAAAATTATGTTATGCTAAAATTCACCATTAATTCAATTTTCATTAATTGTTATCTATTAGAAGATTAATATTTGGAAAATAATTAAAAAACATAAGGTTATGTAGTTAAATACGTGGAATACAGGCTAAATATGAAACTCCTCAATGACACAGGTACATATGCTGAAATCCTTTTTTATTTTGTAACAAAGGCCAGTCTTATGTTTATAATATTACTAATAGGTTAGTTGAGTAATGGTATGGACTTTTTTGCATTCATATAAAGCAGGTGGTTTTGCATTCATATAAAGCAGTAGTTAAATACTGTGGAAAGTAAATGTCAGTGGTATTTACATCACCACTTGGTGGATAAAAGGATAAGTGCAACTTGAAAGTCTGAGGTTTATATTTGTCTTGAAAATGCAATGACAATGAATTGGTTTATTTCTTTCGTTGAACAGATTTGGACAGATAGACTTATCTCTAACTCAAGCGCCTACGTTTACTGGATATTTTACTGGATATTTTATTGGTAGCAATCTACAATGTTGAAGCCTGGTTTGTTAAATCAATTTGCTTCTGTATTATGTTATAATCTATAATAATGCAAGGATTATAATTGATGACATCTTCTTGAAGCACATTATAATCCTTCACTGCATTTTTCTATTGTTTGGTCAAGCTCATTTTTTTAGCAACGATAAGCTTCATCCACATTTTGTACTCCACCTTTCGACATCACCTGGGAAATGATCGCTTCATTTGAAGGAACCGTGTTTCTTCTGTCTGATATTGAACTATTTCTCAGCTGGCATAGATGGCATATTACTCTCCTAGTCCACCCATTTGCATGGTTTGGAAGAGTCCATAACAGTGAATTCTTTGTCTTGTTTGTTTTTCTAGCATATTAAGATTGAAATTAGTTAACTTCCTGAGATGCATACATGACACATTTACATTTATATCCAATATTTTCTGTATATTAAATTGCAGATAGTTAGATATTCTTAACAGATTGTCATCTTATTTCATTTGCAGCACTGAGTTCGCGGAACTGGAAGCAGTTCCTAGTTTAGATGTGATTGAAGGTCCTCTTGAACCTGTCAGATCTTCTACCGCTGCTTCAGTTGCTGATGTTCCTGATAGCTCATTTATTAACTTCTTCAGTGTATGTACTCTTTTTAACAGTTGACTTTGTGAAGCTTATCATCAAATTTAAACATTTCTTAATAAGCTTCAACGTGTAAACTTCCTGCTTATACCCTACTTATCCCTGTTCTAGTTTAGAGGTAGTCTTGAATTCTTGATGATTCTTGCTGAATAATTTGATTTAACGTGCATTACATTTACATGCCTTTATCTGCCAAGCTGCAGCAATATATGACTGGTTGTTCTCTGATAGTTGCTGGGATTTATCAGTCAAGTGGGAGAACATGGGATCAGCACTTATCAATCCTATGAGTCTCAAGTAAAAAGCACATCAAGTGGGAGAACGTGGGATCAGCACTTATCAATCCTATGAGTCTCAAGTAAAAAAGCACACGCATGCGTGTGCATGCGCGCACGCGCACACACACCCATACCCCGAACAAACAGAAAAAAGTGAATAAAAAAAAAAATAGCCACCACCCATGAGAAAAAGAAAAGAAAGAAACTCCTACACCTGCATGCATCCCAATCCTCACACTGACACAGAAAAGAAAGAAAAGAAAAGAAAAGAGTCAAATAGCTAATTTCTTTCAGGAGTTTCATTGCTCTACTAAATTCAAATTACTATTAGTCTTTTTAACTTATGACTATTCATACCCAGGGTTAGTTTTTGATGTAGATCATTTTGTTGTTTGCAGACAGCAATGAATATTGGAAATGCTCAAAACACGGCGGTTGGAGGACAACCACACCCATTACCTGCAACTATTCCTTTACCTTCTTCCCACACACCAAATGCCATTCCATCCGCTGTGCCAGTTCTTCAGTCTGCATATCTGCAGCCTGCTTCATCTACTCCTTTAATGCCTTTCCTTGACGCACACGAATCTAGTAGCAACAGCAATCGTTCTACAAATCTTGTTAAACCTTCTCTTTTTTCGTCTCCATCTTCTTGTTTGATGATGCCACCAACCCCCTCTTCAGTACCAACTGCTCCCCCTCTACATCCTCCTGTTACCATGCAACATTCATATGGCACCCCATTACTTCAACCTTTCCCGCCACCAAATCCGCCACCATCTCTTACTCCTGCTCCAAATGGGCCAGTTATCACAAAGGACAAAGTTCGTGATGCTTTATTGCGGCTTGTGCAGGTATGAAATTTCGAATATTTGCTTTCTATGTTCACATTATTAAGTTAATATCTAGCGGATGACATATTCATGCGAATGTACCAGAGTGATGTTCAAGGAGTAGATTCATAGAATAAGTGTGTAAATTAAGGGTCCCCTAGATTTAAGGTAGAGAAGAAAATCAAATTAAAATTAAAATTTTTTATTTCAAATAATAAATCATGAAACTTTGATATGCGGAATGGTGACTGTGTCATATTGTTAAATTTTCTTTTTGCTTTTTTTATATAAGTTTACTAAAAATTGTGTTTCATATTAAGTATACTTGGATTGATAACAGTAGTTCCATCATGTTGTGGAAACTTCAATGTCCAATGGTGTTCTTTTCAGCAGTTTCAACTAGTGTTTATACCAATGGACTCTAGTGGGAAATCCCCTCACCAACTAATGTCTAATCCCAAATCCAATTCCAACCATTCGTAATCCTATGTGATCCAAGGGAAGAATTAGTGAGCAAAATTTCATTTTTTTTTCCCAAAAAGATTTTCTTATGGAGGTATGTGTTAAATATAGTGTTTGAGGTACTTCTGAACCTCAACCTCTTGAGAAACCAAGAAATTAATGTTTGGGTTCCTCTGGAGACCAAAAATTAATGTTTGGTGTTATTCTATGACTAGATTGATGCTAAAATCTTAACCAGGATTTTTTTTTAATCCTGCAAGACCTACTACCCTAATGTCAAGTGAAAGAGAACCAAAAGTTGTTGGGTTGAAGGGAATCTAGTTATCAAGCAAGTTTGGTTTAGATGAGTAACTTGTTTACTGAAAGACATATGAAATTGGAAGAATATGGCCCATGCAAATTAAAAAATAGAGAAAAGAAATGTGTTGTGGAATTGGACGGGCTGTCTAAAAGACACATGATGGAATGTTATATTTATAATTGTATGCTGCAGAGCTTTCTTTTCTTGCGACGACCAAATCAAAAGCTTGAGCATGTTGAAATCTCTAGAATAGTGTAAATTGGACCTTTTCATACTTCTTGTCTCAATCTAGGAAATCTAGCAACCCTTAGATGGCTTAAAGACGCGTTGTGTTCATTTCTAGTTTATTCCTGCCAATGGTTCAGTGTTTTGTACATATATTATAAGTTTCATGATGTTTACCAAAACCATCTTTAAATGTGTGTTGTGATGTTGGTAACTATTTCTTCAGATGTTTTTGGTTATAGATGATATTACGTTCATAAAGAGAGGACACTTAATAATTTTCACCGATTGTTTATGTATTTTGTTACACGAATCCTGGATGGACATTGTATATAACATCACTTTTTAATGGCAGAATAATCAGTTCATTGATATGGTCCATCGAGAGATGCTGAATGCACACTACCAGTAAGCAGCAGCAGACTGAAGACTTGGTTGCTTTACTGATTGGTTTTGTCACTGTAGATTGTGTTTAATGTCTCTGTGGTGTGAGGTTTTGTATATTTTATGTGAGTCATAGTTATAGCCTATAGTTGGAGGAGATTTTCCCCCCGTTTCCTTTTACTTTTTTTCCCTTTTCCCCCTTTTCCCCCATCTTGGTTGCTGTCTGTGTTGGAAATGAAATGACACTTTAAAGCAGATTGTGAGATTTTTCCGATGTTTAGGTGTCCCAAATTTCTTCAATTTTGGTGATCATTTGATCTACAAGTTCATACTTGGGTGTATTTGAACTTTTGAACAGTTGAAGTTGATTTTATTTTTTTATAACCTTGTTCTTTCATGAGGAGAGATGCTCCTGCATCCACCTAATTGAGGATCTAGTTCAAACTCTTTCTTTGCTTGTTCTTTCATGTTCCATACGCGGTGCTTGATATTTTAAAAGGACAAGAAGAGACATACTTTGTTACAGCTGAACGTATTAATTATTTCAGGAACTACTGAATGTACCAAATCTTGGGTTTTGTTCCTCCCATTTCTTCCCTTCAATCGATCAAAGTTGGTTTATCTTGTCAGAGTCACTGCATCAGGTAACCAAGATCAAGAGACGAGGAGTTCCTAAATTATGCGCTCCCTTGGGTCTTATGTTTCTTGAAGTCTCATTCTCAGCTTGGAATCCTAAAGAACATAAACTCGCAAGCAGACATCTCGCTCGATAGCAAGAAGTTTTTCATCACTGGGTTATTCGATTAACAGCAATCTGAGTAAGCTTAGCTCATCACCACGTTCTTCAATTTTCTTCGAATGCTTGCAGATATTCATGTCCCTGTTCTTGAATGTACGATGACAATGTCTATGAATATGTCAAGGGGTATGTGCTGTCACAACTAAAGAGTTGTCTGGGGCCAACATCACAACCTGATTAATATCACCATGCACTCAACATTAAGATCTCTCTCACCCTCACCTGCCCATGATGTGCATGTTCAACAACCTGCACCTGTAGAGGTTTTGGTTAATTTCAATGCTGATGATGATGGTTTAGGTTGCCCCTTGTGAGCAAAAACACTGGTGGAGCTAGTGAGCGAACACTGTATAAAGCCCTAGAACTCAAGCCAATCAAATCACACCAAAATGATCCCAAAGCCACAGGATGTTGGCAAAGATCATATTCTTCTCAGCAGTCACAGCAGCAACACTGGCTGTCATTATCCTGGCCCTTGTCTCACCATCTCCTCACACTGATCCACACAAGTCACTTGCCATCTCCCTCTATGTTCAACCTCCCCACCCTCCAAACAATCCTCCTCTCCACCAAACAACCAATCTTCATGCAAGCAAGGCATTCATCTTCCATCATAAACTTACAGAGGGCCCTTGGAACACGTCTCGCATCATCGGGAAAGCGCAGGGCTTCGTACTCCCTATCGAGCACTTCGCCCTCGCTGCTTTCAACATAATATACCTCACTTTTGATACGCCTGAGTACTGTGGGAGCCTCGGGATAGAGGCGAGGACGGGGAGGTACGGTGCTAGAGAAGAGCTTGTGGTTGTGGGGGGCACTGGATTCTTCGCCTTTGCTCGAGGGGTCGCCGTCTTTGCCCAGACAGCGAGCCAGAACTCAGGTGCTGATGCCATGTACTATATCAAGCTAAGGCTGAGACTACCTGTGCAATCTCGCGTAATCCCGGGATGACTACCTGGTGCCCAAAGCAAGCATAAGAAGAGATTTATAACTAACTCAAAATGCTCATATTCATTGTTACATTCCATTTTACCCTTTTTTCAACCCAGTTTTTGTAGATGTACAACTTCTATATGTGATCATACTGAATGCAGAAAAGTCCAATCTCATAAAGAGAGAGATTCTTCCTCAGATCTTCAATCTATCATGTTCAAGAAATATGCAGCAGTTTGTACAATTCAGTAGATATGACTAACATAAACCACAAAAGAGAACCTGCAACCATATCACTGGTGTAATTATTTACAGGAAATTCTCTTTTCCTCTAATATTTGCATCTCCAAGGAGGTGTGATCTAAATAAGACATTGCAACTGCAGTGTGGAGAGCAGCCCCAATGGGAAGCGCCTCCTCATCGATGAAGAAGTAGGGGGAACGCAAGAGGTGCACTGCCCCAATGGACTCATTTCTGATGCCGATACTGAAGAGGGCACTCGGCATCCTGTGTGTGTAGACTGACCAATTTACTAAGCCCAACATTGGCTTCTCCAAGCAGGCATTCCCCTACGTTCTTTATGTGGTTGTACATCCTTTCATCATTGACGGTCGCATGATATGTATAGTGGTCGATTTCCAACGCGTGATAAGATCACGCCATGTGTCCTACCGACTGGCAGCATCGCTTCTCTGCCAGCAGTCCTAGCTGCATCGCTTCTCTGCCAGCAGTCCTAGCTCACATACAAGTCTAACATAGGCCCCAAAAGAAAACCTCAGGCCTCGCTCCGAGCTCACATCTGGTCAGACATTATTTACCCAAATTCACTACTTAACTCTACCTGTGCAACTCTCTGGGGTCTCCAATAATCGGTACAAGGATCCTTTCCGGAGCTACCCAAGGCTCTGACACAAAGACCCTCTGAAGCCTGCTTCATCTGTGCTGCTTACAGCTGGACGAAACGATCTCCGCGATTTGCGGATCTAGCTATCATCCCCACGTTCGAAAAGTTACAACACCTTTATGTCAATGCGGGCTGTATGGATAGTGGCAGATATTTCTGCATGTCTATCCCAACAATCAAGTGGCGCGATTCAGGCAGGTGCGAGAATTCATAACGTGCAAATCATGCAGTTATGGAAATCCTAAATATCCGCACCCACGATGACAGCTCAGGCGGGCATAAATACACCTTCATCTCCATCAAGAAAGAGGTTAACTTCTGATTACTACTGAGAACCCCATTCATACAGTATTCTTTACTTCTTAAAAAAAAGATATTTATTCTTACACCCGATGATCTTTGGTCAGCATCACACCGGTGTTCTTGACCTGAAAAGTGTTTTATGTTTTTGGCAGGATCAATCAGGAGCGTCTAACTGTCTGTGACAGGAAATTCTCACTACATTGGTGCTTTCATTGAGAGCCCTTGAGTTTTCGCTCGGAGTTCCCCCTTCGCCAAACACTACTCAAAAAGGTCCCTCCACAAAAAGCCTCGCAAACGACAATGACTCCTCAGAAGAAAACCAGCTCATAGGCTGCCATTTCGGTTGCTCCTTCTAAAGGTAAGAAGATCATCTATGGGGCACGGATCCCACTGATCTCCACCCCTCAAATCCATATATGGTTCTCCAACAAATCAACGAGAAGCCCTCATCCCTGACGACTCCTCCCAAGCGAGTAGCCAACGAGCGTGAATCTTGGCTGCTTGCTGAGAGGCAACTTCTCCAGGTGTTAGACTGCTTACAAAAGTGGCTCGATGAACAAGAGGCGGCGACGTCTCACGAGCGTGAAAGAGCTGTCCTGGAGAGAGACGCCACCACCCGTCTTCAAAGCCAGCTCCTCACCCAGATTGAGATCCTCAGAAAAGCCCAGGTGAGGGGCTCCGACATGGAGGAATCTCATTCTTCACCTTCACGTATGACGGACACTGCCCACACGGGGGGCAGTCAGAGGCGTCCTAGATCCGTATCTCCGCGTTGCGACGAGCACTCCGATGAAAGCGAGCATTTTAGGACCACTAAGAATCCTTACATAAAGGATCTTGAGGAGATGGTCCAGAAGTGGATCCACGAATGACCTTCCTCACCTTTTGGTCATCATCAATGACATCATCTAAAGAAGCAAGACCATTGATGATTTTAGTGAATCTTGTAACCATGTCATCAATGGAGTCATTATCATTCATGGTAAAATTTTCATATTGGGAATGTAAGAGATCAGTCTTAACTCTCTTGACTTGTGAAGTTTTCTTGTGTGTGACCACTAGGTGTGACCAAATCTCATAGATGGATTTCCTATGAATGACCCTAGTTATGTCGTCATTGTTCAAGGCTTGAAGCAATGCATAGTGTGCCTTTGTATTGACATCAAATTCCTTTGTGGCAATGTCAGACTAAGTCTCCTCATCACCAACGGGTACACTAAAGAGTTTAGTCACCGCTTTTGCAAATCGGCTTCCTAGGGAATGCAAGAACACGGTCATCTTAGCCTTCCATATGAGAAAGTTAAAGCCATCAAACTTGAGAGGGGTCTTAATTCCTTCGGCCATATTTACTATTGTGGGTAGGTACTAAAAATGTGAATGAAGTCATTAGCAAATAGGATCTCTCTAAAATGATTAAGCCAAACTCTAGAGACCAATACTCTGATACTAATTGAAATACACTTAGAGGGGAGGTGAATAGGTGCAATGCTAATCAAATGCAAAATAATAACAATCTACGCTAAATGATGCAAACTGGTTACTCAAAACAAGAATTGAAACCGAATTCCCCGTAAAGGGCTCTAGAACTTCTCCTTGTATATTCCTTTAGATTTATAAGTGAGGTGTTCCGTTGCCTTCTTGTTGAGACAAGTAAAGAATGACAAGTATGAGTAATGAATGAGATGCAAGCAATGAATAGCAAATGCAATAGAACCAAAAACACAAGTGCAAGCAATAGTAGAGATAGAGATCAAGAGACAAGCAATCGTGAACACAAATAATTTGTTTCGAGATTCGAGCCACCGCTCTACGTCCCCGCCTTCACCACTATGAAGGATTTCACTATCCACTAAAGGATGTTCCACAAAGGGACCTTACAACAAGGAATTACAATGGTCTACACAAGATCAGAGTACACAACTCCATCACTCAATCCTCTACACAAGAGGTAGCACAAAGCCAATGAGGTTATAAAGCTCTTGGTGATCACTCAAGACCACAAACACTTTTTCTTATAATTTTCTATAGAGTAGAATATGAAATGAAGCTCAAGGAGTTATGTGAGAGTAGAAATTCAAATAGAAAGAATATGATGTTGTGCGCCGACAACAACCCAATAGAGGAAACCCTAGATCTCCGATGCACGAAGAACAGTACAACCACCAGCACAAACAAACAATCCCAAAGAAAAGCACAAAACACAGATTTAACGAGGTTCGGCCTTGTTGCCTACGTCCTCGGGGCAAGAAAAAGGGAGGGTTTTTATTGATTTCTACAAATCAATACACTTACAGCAATGGGGATCAGGAGAGTTCTGCCTCTACTATACTCTCCTCCACAATCGCACACAAACCCTTCTACAAGATCTCTCTCTAGATACAAACCCTAAAAATCAAACACAGCCTTTAAATAGGGTTCAAAATAACCCTTTCTGAAAACAGCCAGACCCGACTGTCGGTCGACCGGCCGGTCGACCGACCCTATGCACCGGTCGACCGGGCCGGTCGACCGTGCCTAACCGAGAGTTAGGCACTTTCAGTCGGTCGACCGCCCGGTCGACCGATCTCCTCCTGCGGTCACCGAACCGGTTGACCGCTACGCTGTGCATGTCAGCGTGCACGTCGGTCGACCGGACCGGTCGACCGAGCTGTTGCTTCTGCCGACGGTTGACCGTGCTACTGCTGCTGCTGATTTCTGGATCTTCTTCTTCGTCGACTCTTCGACGACTTCCTCCCCCTACAATTCTCCACCTCGGTGAAGATTTTTTCAAAATCTGAGCCGATCTCCAACGTACCCCAGTCTATCACCTGGCGAAATCGACACACGATCTCGGCTTGCGCGCACCGGACGAAATCGACACACGATCTCGGCGAAATCGACACACAATCTCGGCTTGGAATTTGAAGCTCAGCTATCCACTGGAATGCACCACACATGCCTTCCCTACACTTCACCTTAGGAGAATTTTCATACATGCCGATCACCAAACGTAGCTCCTACTCCGTAACTTCACGACCTCACGAAGAATTCCTCATGAGCCAACACTGACTCTCCAATTGACTAGCTCTATCTAGTCTACCTGTCTTCAGCTGACGGTCCAACCAAGTCTGCGTAGAGCACACCGAACACCATCATCGGCTTCAACAACTGGATGCACACCACTCTTTATGTAAGCTCAACATCTTCTCACCGGAAGATCAACCTGTTCATCGAGATCACAACACCTCACCTCTACGTGAAGTCCAACTGGCCACACCACTTCACCTCTACGTGAAGCCTCTCCACCTCTACGTGAAGTTCCATCGGCCACAACTCTTCACCTCTACGTGAAGTTCCAAACAGCTTCTTGAGAACCCAAACAGTTTCATACGGGTTGCATCACCAAATGGCTGCGCCTTTACGGCTTCCTACGTACCTTGCCCAAAGGATCAAGCCAACCGTAGTTCATTGGAAATGAGCTCCATCAAGCTCAAACACTTGTACCTTTATTTGCAGCAGTGAACCTGTCTGACTGAGTCATATGAACCTCCTCACGACCATCATGGAGAACAACGGCCTTCAACTTGAGCTTGTCGCGATCACAAACTTGAGATTCATGCTTCTTTCCCCACAAGTGTGGTTTCACCTTGGTTCCAATAGCTGCAAACAACTCGACATCCTCAGCAATGTCTTCAACCTGTTCAGCATCAACCTTGGTTTCATGATCCACCCGGTGTCACATCCGGTGAAGTCTCCTCTAATGCCGAACCAACTGGAGATGATGGAGTAGCATTAACCTCCACCCGCTGCGATACTTCCTTGGTCTCCGTCCTCTCCACCTGCTGAGAGACGGTGGACTTCAACACTGAAGTCTCTCCAAATGTGACATTCCTGCTCATCACGATCTTCTTGTTTTCGGGGTCCCACAACCTGTAGCTGTTCCTCTTGACACCCAAATACACAAACATCTTTGCTCGCGGATTCACTTTGCCATTCTTGGCACTGAAGTAGGTCGGACTTCCAAACTCCCGCAGCAAACCATGATCTTGAGCAGTTTTCCCAGACCAAATTTTCAATGGAGCTTTACCTCCTATAGCAGTCGATCTATTCATGAGATGGCTAGCATACTCAGTCGCCTCAGCCCAAAACGACTTGTCTAATCCTGTATTAGACAACAACCGTCGAACCTTCTCCAGCAAGGAACGGATTACTTCCTTAGCCAACCCATTTGTACCTGTTGTGAAGTGAGTAACAATTCTGGTGTTCTGGCCAAATCGTAGGAATTGGTTCATGTCCTTTCCAACATTACCAATCTTCAGCTCCTTAATCTTCCTACCAATCTGCCTCTCCATTCTTCCTCTCCACTTCACCAATATATCTAGGGCTTCACTACTTTGTCTCATGGGATATATCCAACAATGCCTAGATACACTATCAACAAAAGAGACAAAGTACCTGTGACCTCCAAACGATGCCGTCTTAGCAGGTCCTCAAATACACACGTGAACACAATCAAGAAGACCTTCTGTGCGGTGAGTACTGGTGCTGAATTTCACCTTCTTCTTGTCCAGAACGCTGTGTTCACCTTCCAACTCGCAGGTAGCAGCACCTTCCATCGATTCCTTCTTTGCAGGAGCTTGCAAAGACTTTTCTCCTTCCTGTCCGACCTTTTCCTGCCAGACCTCCGGGCAACCATCATCTGAGGAACTCGAAGTCTCCACCTGATCTGTAATCGTACTACCCTTCAAGTAGTAGAGATTGTCTCGGCGGACGCCCTTCATCACCACCATCGAGCCCTTGATCATCCTGAGATCACCATCTCGAACAGATATCACCATACCCGATGCTTCCAAAGCTCCAACGGAGATTAAATTTCTCTTCAACTGAGGTACATACCTCACTTCCTTCAGCTCCCTACCATCCCATCAAACATCCTGATTTAGATTGTACCTACACCCTCCATTATACATGGGTGATCATCGCCCATAACGACTGAACACCCCTCCAGCTTCTCAAAGCTAGAAAACCAATCCCGATTAGGGCACGCATGGTGTGTAGCACCAGTATCCAAGATCCAATCATTTTCATCTGCAACGATGGGAGTAGTGACTGAGAATGAGAAACCCGACGAGTCCGAATCTGATCCATTTGCCTGTGAATTACTGCTCTGAGTATTAATCACCTTTGCAAGATTTGCCTCAGACTTCGACTCCTTCTTCTTCCCTTTGAACTTTGGACAGTCCACTTTCCAGTGCCCTATTTCTCTACAAAAGGCACACTAGTTCTTCCTCAGATCCCTATAGCCCGACCTGAACTTCGATCTTCCTCTTTCATCATTGCCCTTCCTAGATGAACCCCTACTTCTTACTGCTAGCGCCTCTGCCGACGAGCTTGACTGAGAAGGCTGTCTCTCTTTTCTCCTCGTCTCATAATTTGCCAATGCAGACGACACCTCATGATAGTTCAGAGTCTGTCTACCATTTATGAAGGTTAATGTGAATGTCTCATACTCCTCCGCCGGGAGTGAGTTCAGGAGGATTGCCGCCTTGTCTTCCTCATCTATCTTGACATCCACATTGACCAAGTCTGTAAGAAGCTTCGTGTAGCGGTTGATGTGTTCATTCACGGAGCACCCCTTCTTCATCTGAAACCCATACAGCTTGCTCTTCAGCTGCAATCGCGATTCCACACTCTTGGTCAGATATTTCTTCTCAAGGGTCTCCCACAACTGCCTAGCAGACGTCTCGTGTAACACAAGATATTTGATGTCTTGTGTTAGACACGACCTAATCAAGCCACACGCAGACCTGTTCATCTTCTCCCACTCTTCTTCAGTGGTTTTTCCTCGCCTCTTCTCCAGAAGTAGAGTATCTCGAGGTTCGATGCATTCAGGGCATCCATAACCTCACACCTCCACATCCCAAAATTATTTGTGCCATTAAACTTCACCACGTCAATCCTCAGATGAGGATTCATGATCCTAACTGAAGTACTTTCTTCTATCATCTATCTTATTGGATCCTCTATTTATGCGAAAAACCAACTGGAAATAGATAACAACTTCGATAAAAATCAGATTTTTACCTTCTTCACGAAACCCTAGATTGAGTTTCTGACCGGATCTACTCACCAATGATTCCTTGAGCACTCCTTGTGTTGTTCTGAGATCGACATATGATCCCACGAACAAGACTACCGCTGATCTGAGATCGACACACGATCTCCACCGAATCAGCTCCTGATGCCCTCCGAATCACCAGAAAATCCCACTCGAAACCTGGGAAGCTCTGATACCACTTGTTGTGCGCCGACAATAACCCAATAGAGGAAACCCTAGATCTCCGATGCACGAAAAACAGTACAACCGCCAGCACAAATAAATAATCTCAGAGAAAAGCACAAAACACAGATTTAACGAGGTTCGGCCTTGTTGCCTACGTCCTCGGGGCAAGAAAGAGGGAGGGTTTTATTGATTTCTATAAATCAATACACTTACAGCAATGGGGATCAGGAGAGCTCTGCCTCTGCTATACTCTCCTCCACAATCGCACACAAACCCTTCTACAAGATCTCTCTCTAGATACAAACCCTAGAAATCAAACACAGCCTTTAAATAGGGTTCAAAATAACCCTTTCCGAAAATAGCCAGACCCGACTGTCGGTCGACCGGCCGGTCGACCGACCCTATGCACCGGTCGACCGGGCCGATCGACCGTGCCTAACCGAGAGTTAGGCACTTTCAGTCGGTCGGCTGCCCGGTCGACCGATCTCCTCCTGCGGTCGACCGAACCCTGTGCATGTCAGCGTGCACGTCGGTCGACCGGACCGGTCGACCGAGCTGCTGCTTCTGCCGACGGTCGACCGAGCCGGTCGACCGTGCTACTGCTGCTGCTGATTTCTGGATCTTCTTCTTCGTCGACTCTTCGACGACTTCCTCCCCCTACATATGAGAGCTGAAAAACTTAATGAAATTAGCTTAGGAAAGATTGCACTTGAAAATTGGAAGCTAGAAAAACTTTCTCTTTTGAAGCAAACTTAAATTTGTATGAAAACTTATAAAACTTCTATTTTAAAACCAAACCCAATGACCCATATATATAGGTAATAGATAAATACTATTAGTTAAGCATATCAGGTCATTTGAGGTATGATTTAACCCATAGAAACCAAAAATGTCCA
Source organism: Agave tequilana (assembly GCA_038442645.1). Classification (NCBI taxonomy): domain Eukaryota; kingdom Viridiplantae; phylum Streptophyta; class Magnoliopsida; order Asparagales; family Asparagaceae; genus Agave; species Agave tequilana. Next base: position 39,291 of record JAVJIF010022196.1, read on the forward strand.
TTGGAATACACAAAAAACAAACAGATTAGAAAATATAGCCGTTATTGTAGCTTTAGCAGTAGGTCGGTCGACCAACAGTTTATTTTTCAGAACTAGCCGTTAGGTTCAATCGACCGCCCGGTCAATCGGACTACTATTCAAAAGAGATTATACATGAGGTCGGTCGACCGCTTAGTCGATTGGTCCAAACAGAAACTAAGGGTCAGCCAGTCAGTCGACCGATCGGTCGACCGCAGGGGTTGGCGGTTGACCGACAGACGTGCACACATACATAAACCCCATGCCAGAGGATTGGTCGACCGCTCGGTCGATCGTCTTGGCCTGTCATAGGTAACGATCGACCGGTTAGTCGACAGACCTAGACCAAAAACTATATTCTGAAAATTTTGAAGTACAAACTATTTTTAAAATATTTTGTATTGATTTATAAGTGATATAGCATTGTATAGGTATTGAAATATATGTTCTAAACTAGATATAAAATTTTGAAAAAAATTATGAGACATGTATCAAAACCAAACATGCAAAACACCAATACGATAAAACTTGTATTTTTAAAATCGTGTATTTGTGTGTGTAACTTCTTGAGCATCGAATCTATATTCTACATTTTAATATACTATTTTCTTACAAGGCTCGTAGCGACTACAAGTGTCTTCAAGCGGGCTTCTCCAATAGCGACGTCGAGTGCTTTGAGCTTCAATACCGTTCTTGAATATTCTTGAGTCTTCAGCACCTTCCTTTAGAGGAGAAAAACTTCTTGAATCCTTTAAAATCCTGAAACACACTTAAATACTAGAACTTGATTAGTACTAAATAACCACGTACATTTTGTTATCATTAGAACAAGAAATCGGTGATTGCAACCTTGGGCCAACAGTAATGTGAGAGTTAATCTCCATTATGGAGAAATTTTAGGGGACAATTATACCCCTAAGATCCCCTATAGATAGCCTCGAGAGCTATGAAGGGAGGATTTTTTTCTGGGACTTCTACCTGGACGCTGAACTGATAATTTTTTCAAGCTAAAGTCTTTTTTCCTTTCAATCTCAAAGGTTCAGAGAGAGAGAAATCTGTGAACTCTAAATACTTAATATGTTAAAACAGAGTTATGTTCTGATATGTTTTCGAGAGCACCCCGAAGCAGATCTCGAAGATAAGCTTGTTGTTCAGCCAGTCAATGGAGAAGAAGAATCACTCTCCATCGCTACATTAAAAACCCAGTATTAAATAAAGGGGAGATTTAGATATTCTCCTCTCTTTTGTAATCGGATTGAATCCGTTGTAATTTTCATGCACTCAAAGAATTTTACTTCAAATTTTTCTGACAAAACAAAGATTGCATCAGCTAACAATCTGGTAGACCCCTTCATAAAGAGCTTGCCAGGCAAGATTTTTGACAGTCATGTTGAGGGGACATGATTGAGATATTGTCAGCTTGGATTTGAGTATATGCGAGAGATTATTGGAGATATACTAAAAGCCTTAACCTTTTTATATTAGAACTCAATATATGATTTATTATTTAATAATATCATTTCCATTTTATTAGAATCTATATGGGCAAATGATTGTACTATATACATGCGTGCCTTGTGTCAACACTGTAGATGAACTGGTGTGTGGAGTTCGGTTTACACACAGAAGATCAGATCATCAGATCCCTATAGAACATAAATTAGATTCACAATCTTAGATGGAGTTGGACAAACCATCTGTAGAATTGTAATATAATCTTTTGGAATAATCTATCTTGACTATAAGAGGCTATTTGATGTCTCGAACTATGCATTAATGCACTTTATGTGTATTGGACATGATCAAGTTGAGACAATTTTTATATACTGACTATCTTAGAAAATTAATGCCTCACGATTATTATGAGTGACTCTGAAATGTTTAATGCATGTGTGGATATTATACTTGTCACTTAAATTCATTAAGAAGTGAGATTCTTTTATGAGTCAATAGCTTCAGTGAGTTGAGTGATAATGTAATATATACAATAGATTTTAATAGACAGAATCTACATTCCGGTATGAGGGAATGATGATGTCCTCTTGAGAAACTTATAAGTTTTGTGCATGTCAAACCCTGTAGGTGGATTTAATTATCTAACATGACAAATAAGTTAAGTGGCAGGTATCAAGGACAAAATGTCGATAAATTTGTCAGTAATTTAATTTAATGGATAGACATCAAAAATCTTAACGTGAGAAGATTTTAGACATATAATAATGAGAATCTCGAAAGTAATTTTAAGATAAGGACAGAAGTGCAATTATAATTCTTTAGTGGACTGAATTCTAATTTTTGAAATTAAAGATTCTAATTCGGGTTGAATTAGGGTTCCTAATTGCATTAAAAGTTTGATCCTTATTTGATTTCTAATGGTCCCTATCATAGCCTATATAAAGTCTCCTATAGCTCTTGGTCGAAGGAGGCAACATACAGAAGAAACAAAAAGAGAAAACCCTAGTTTCTGAAAGGCGGCAGAAAAGAGCTAAAGGAGAGATTAGAAGTTCGGAGCCCACCCTCCATCTGATCTAGCACTTTGAGAAAATGATAGAAGAAAGACATCTTCCCAGTTCATAGTTGAAGATTGTTAACGAGACCAATCCAGCGAGATCTCGAAAGTATAATCTCAGTCTTCGTTAAATCTATAGGATTGTAGGTGCATAATTTTTTGTTGTTCAGCCTGTATCCTCTCAAGAAAATCTTAGAAACTTTTTGCACTTTCAGAGTTAACCCAACTCTTCACTCTAAAAACAACTAACTCCTACACCCCAACTCTAGTTACCAAACAAGGCTTAATGCTGTGTTTAGCTCCTAGAGTTAGTAAATTAGAGTAAGAAAATAGCTCAACATAGAGTTAAGATTTAAGGCTTGTTTGGTAACAAGAGTTAGTAAGAGCTAGAATTCTAGCTCTTGTTAACTCTTCCAAATGCTCAAATCTTGTAAGAGTTTTTTTTTTTGACAATATAGGATTGTAGCCTGGTGCAAGTGGGATTTGAATTCCAAACCACTTGTCCACTGCAAAGAGTTTTTTTTATCACTGTGCTACAGTGACACATGCAAATTTATATAAGTTAGAGTGTAATTATGATGGATCTTATCAAGGACGAGCTTGACATTTTTGAAGGAAAAAAATACGCACTTTGATTCTACTTTTTGAGAGCAAAATTGGTGTAAGATTTAAAAACTCTAACCTCTAACTCTTATCAGCTCTTCTTTTAAAATACTAAAGTCTACTTTACTAACTCTTGCAACCAAACAATGCCAATTCTTACATCAACCTTGAAGCCTAACTCTTGCTAACTCATGTTACAAAGTACATAATTTTTTTTCAAAAAAAAATCCAAAATTACCATTTAGTCTCCAAGTCCTTACTCTTGTACTTCAATTTATTGTTTGCCAAGAGTTAGCAACTCTTGGTAAGGGTAAATTTTTGAAGAGTTAAAGTTATGGGATGACTTGTTAATGGTAAAGTTGAGATTTTTGGAAATTTTTTTTTGCACTTTGCCCTCTAAATTTTAGTGGCAAATGCTCAACTCGTGCACTGACTCAAAATTGATGTAGGAATAAGCCCACCTAACCCTCCAAGCCTGGTTAATTCTTCTCTCTAAATCCTTTAACTTCTACTCTCCCAACTCTATTTACCAAACAAGCCCATTGAAAACCTCATTGACAGGCCTTGTTTGGCAACAAGAATTGGCAAGAGTTGGGCCCTCAACTCTTGCTTACTTTTCTAAATACCCATTTGAATCAAGAGTTAAGGTATAATCATCACATACCTTTTAAAGACAAATTTGAAATCTTTTTAAAAAAAAATGCACTTTGCTCTTTACTTTTGAGGGGCAAGTGTTTAACTCCTACACCAATTTCAAATTGGTGAAGGAGATACAAATTCTAATCTCCAACTCTTTCCAAACCCTTCTCTCTAAACCCCCCCTAACTCTACTCTCCCAAGCTCTAGTTGCCAAACAAAGCCTGAGAGTTACACTCAGATTACAGCACACAAAAACAACATTGTTGAAGATCTAACGTGCAAAATGGCAACTATCAAGTATCATCAATTCATGACTTTGGCATATGCAGATTTATTGAGATGTCAAGAATCCTAGGGTCAATTTTTTAAAATTAATCAAGTTGTATCCCTTCGATTTTCGCATTGAAAGATGCTCTCATGTCTTCATTCTCTCTTCTTTAACTATAAAGACTGTAGCAATTCTCTGCTATGCTCATAATCTAAGTTTTAATTAATACATGTGGTGTCGGCCGTTGCTAAGAAGTATGCTTTTCTATAGTTATATATCATTTATTTTCTTTTATTTTTTAAGATATTTTTTGTGTAGTCACTTATTGGGTGTTGAAATTTTATTCTGGGCATCTAATTTTTAAATTAAGACTTTGCTTATGCAGTTAGAAGAAGTAGCAGACTTATGGCAACAAAATCAGTGCCTGTAATTGAGAAAGTAGAATCAAGAGTGGTTGTCAAGAACTCAGAAGTCGGAGGCTGAAGTTCAAGAGGCTGCAAGGTAATTCTTCTACACTAGGTTCTAACTTTGTTAAAGTTGTTTATGATTATTCTTCAGGTGATGATATGCATAAGTTAGGAAGTGAGTGTGGTATGTCTTTAGTAATTTTGTGAATCTTTTAATCCAATTGATACTATTAGATAGTTAGAAAAAGAGAGCTTTAGCTCTCTAGATTTAGTCAGTGGTTGGGCTCATCTGTTTAAAATGTTAATACTATCTTGAAATGTTTGAGGTTTAGGAGATTCAGAGAAAAGAATAGGTGTAACGCCCCGATCCTGGCGGATACGGGGACGTCACTGCGACGTATATACGTAGGTCAGAACTACCCTCCCGTATATACGCTAAGCATCAGTACAGACAAGAATCAGAGTACGGAAGTAAGTGGTGCATTATACATTCCAACGCATGAGTACAATTTCAAAGTTATCACCAGAAGTGATCCAATATTACATGAATATTACATCACTGATATGCGCAAATGCGGGAATACATGGAAATGTACATATATGAACAGTATAAAGGACTTGGAAATGTACAAGTATAAACAGAAAAGGGTACTCACGAGTTTATAAAGGGAAACTCGAGAGACTCACAAGGGGGCCTGGAAGGATGGAGCTCTGGATGATCGGCTGGGGATCCACGCTACCGCTGCGCTACTCTGATCCGCAAGGGGGAGAATCTACACGCTCCAAGCTCCATGACCTGGACATGAGGATCCAGGGGAGTCAGTGAAACTCCCCAGGCGAGCAGTAATATGGATGCCAGGTGGCGAGCCAGGATGAGTACAAGTGTCAAGTACAGAAGACAGGAGGGTTAGAACACAAATGAAGTATATATGAACGGGTATGACATAATCATCATAAAACAGGAAATCCAGAGTAAAGCTGATATAAGCAAGATTGATTGTATACGCTTAGGTCACGGTCCCATGAGACTAGTACATCGAAGGAATAATCCAAATAAGGAAACCCTCATCTATATACTTTTATCTCATGCCACCGAATATCCAAGCGTATAGAATCAGAGTTGCAAATCATATGACAGTCAAAACAGGAATACATATCGGAAATCATAACATGCATAGCAGGTGTAACAAGAATCAATAACTGGAATCTATTATTATTATTACTTGTCTTACTTTGATATCTAGCTATGTGAACTAGCGTCCTAACGCACATAGATCCATATCCGAGTAAAGCAAGGTTGTTATTGGAAATAGATGGAGAACTGATAGAGCTTCTTATAGTAGTTTCCATACACCTGGAACCAGTTTGGAGGCCCAAAGTCCCCCTAACACGAATCTCCTGTGGGCCCAAAGTCCCACTAACACTACCGCCAATACATTTTATTCCCATACTATAAGCAAGATATCATTTCGGCATCCATCACTTCCTCCCATTCCCCATACAAGTTATCCTTTTTATGGCTTATTAACATAATTATCAGATTACGGGAATAACTGGACATAACAGGAATAGCCCAACAGATTCAAGAGGTGGCCCCCACCGAGTATGGTGTGGCACTTTGTTCTGAGGGGATGGATTCTAGAGGTGGCCCCCACAGATTCAAGAGGTGGCCCCCACCGAGGATGGTGTGGCACTTTGCTCTGTGTGGCACTTAGTTCCATAATAACAAGACAGGATTCCCGTAAACATGATAATCACAAAGTCAAGTATATCATGCTGGGTGTTAAGTGATAGCATGACAGGATGATGATATTAACAAGCAACCAAACCTGACAAGAGATGGATAATAGTCTGGGTAAGTCATAATATAACAAAGGTCTTACCAAGTGGTAGCATGCCAGGTGGTCAGGTGATAACACAGTTGTCAAAGTGATATACATGTGTTAAATAGAAGCATGCAACTGACAGGTCTGAAGTAATAGCATGGCAAGTAATAACATAGCAGAAAACTAGAAGTCAACGACCACGAAGGGTCGGCCACGCATAATATGAAAGCAGTAAAAGATATATAGATATGGAATCAAATACATGAAAATAGGAAGCGAAATACTTATCATCCCGACGAAACGGGAAACTCAAATAGAGACGAGAGAAGAGCGAGATTACTCGCCTAAATCACCAAAACGCCGAAATATCCGAAATCCACTGAAGTTCGGAATGCGCCATAACCTGTGATATAATTATGTAAAGTGAAGAGGAGGGAGAAAGAGAGAAGGGAGGATGATGTTGGTCAAGTGATAAGTCAAGTAATACCAATCTATGATATAAGTCTAGAGGGTAAGGTTCATATTCAAGAAAGGAATCAACTATAACAGACAGCCAAAGTTAGTCGACTAGGGTGGAAGAGTAGTCGACTAATAGTGGACTCAAGTCGACTAACAGTCTGGTTTAGTCGACTAAAACTGGGTTCCAGAGAGTTGGATTTGGTTTCAGGAAAAGTTAGTCGACTAGGTTGGAATGGGTAGTCGACTAACAGTGATCTCAAGTCGACTAACAGATACGCTAAGTCGACTAATACTGAGTAACAGAGAGTTGGGTTTCTGATTCAGGAAAGGTTAGTCGACTAGGGTCAAGGGAGTAGTCGACTAATCGAGGTTTCTAGTCGACTAATAAATAACCTAAGTCGACTAAAACTGTGTTCTAGAAAAGGTTACGTTTTAACTAAGGGTTTCAAGTCGACTAGCTCCTAGGTCAAGTCGACTAATCGACTGGAAACAGCACACAGAACAGATTTGTGATGGTTTGTTTGATGATCAAATTACATGATTTGAAGACACAAGTATACTAAGAATTATCCAAGGCTTGGTGAAGAAGAACACTTACCTAAAAGAAGTACAAGGTGATGGAGTGATGGTGGTGGTGATGGAAGTTGATGATGAAGAAGAAAGTGGAGGTTGGAGGTTTTGTTGTTGGTGTTGGTGAGAAGAAGTGGTGGCCGGAGATCGGGGTTCTCTCGCCGGAGTCGTGGAGGCCGGAGGCGCCGGTGGAGGTGGTGGAGGTGAAGGAGATGTTGGAGGTTAGGGTTTTGGTGAAGAGAAGAAAGAGAAAGATGAAGTGAAAATGAATAAAGAAAGGGGAAGGAAAGTATTTATAGGTTTTAGATTTTGTGAAGGAGGTGCAAATAATTAAAAGAGAGGGGGGTTTTTGTAAATAGGGGAGGTGAGGTGTCTCTCCTAGCCACACTTGGCCGGCCATGGAAGAGAGAGAAAAAGAGGGCATTTAATGAGGAAGTTGGTGGAAGTGTGTGGAGTTTATTGGAAATTAGGGAGAAAATGGAATTTTGGGAAATTGGAATTCTTGTGGATTGTGGAGGAAGGAAAGAAAGAAAATAGGAAAAGGAAAGAAAATGGAAAAGGGAAATTATTCTCTTGGAAGAGAAAATGAAAAATAATGAAAGTGGCGGATTCCCGGGATTCGGTTGCGGATGCGGAAATCTTTCGGGAAAATACCGGAATCGTCCGAAATTCAAGTATCTCGGAACGACCCGAAATAATTATCAAAAATCAAGAATATTATACTAAGAATTATAGTGAAATCCGTTTTAAGAAATACTTTATAGTTTTAAAGCTAAAAATCCCGGAACCAGCTAGCTACCGACTCCGATGGAATTTTCATAAAATCATAAAATCCTCAGAAAAAGTATTTGAATAAGAAATAAGATTCTAAGAAATAAAGTCTAAAGGACCATCTAGAAATTCCTAGCTGTTTGTGAAATAAAAATCCTGGAATCGATCAGCGGCACTGGTCGACACCGGTTTTGAAGATATTTAATTAAATTCAGAAAAATTCCAGAAAATCATATAAAATCTAAAATATAGGAAAATAATATTTGAAACTGAAATCGGTCAAATCTAATTACCGAAAAGACCAAATCAAGTAATACATTAGGATCGGGTCTTCGGTTCAGACTAGGGCTGACTCCGAGTCCACGAATCCAAATTTAAGACAAAACAATCATATAAACAATTCATAATACAAAATAAGTACAGAAGGTAAATCGAAAAAATACGATCAAAAATCTGAATACGCAACTAAGTACGTATTCCGGGAGCGGGGTGTTACATTCCATCCACCTTACAAAAAAATTGCGTCCTCGCAATTTCGGTAAGGGGTAAAATGAACACAAAGAGGTCAAGGGTGGAATTTATACCAATTAAGATATGAAGCACTATAGGTAGGGCTCTCAAGTCGACTGAACATTAATCATCCTCCGCACTTCCGGCTGTATAAATCTTCGAATAATGCTGAATAATACTGCTGATGTCGTGGCTGTGCAATAAATGAGCCAGAATACCGAAGATAAAGAAAACCCTGATAGTCCTGAGCATAATAAAGAAGGCCGATAATTAAGAATCCCGAATACCAGGCATCAATCACTCTGAACGATATAGTAGAGAATGTAGAATATCCGTAGAGAATTCTGACTGCTGTCTTCTGAAAGATAGCCAGATCAAGATCGATCTGGAGAATACCAAGCTTCATAGAGTTGGCCGAAGAGATCACATAATAGCTTCATTCAGAACCAGCCACTACCTCTCTAGTCTAGTCATATCTTAAGATAGTATAAGGCTTCATAAAATCAAAACAGGGAAAGGATAGGAGGAATTAGGAATCAAAGGAAAGATAGTCAAGAAATAGATAACTCTGCACTTGTAGTTGGAATGTATAACCAAGACTCATGTATTCCAGTTGCAAATCACTTTACCATTAATTTGCCGTCTGGACGTACTGAAGATGTTTAGAGCCTAAGCTCTGATACCATCCTGTAACGCCCCGATCCTGGCGGATACGGGGACGTCACTGCGACGTATATACGTAGGTCAGAACTACCCTCCCGTATATACGCTAAGCATCAGTACAGACAAGAATCAGAGTACGGAAGTAAGTGGTGCATTATACATTCCAACGCATGAGTACAATTTCAAAGTTATCACCAGAAGTGATCCAATATTACATGAATATTACATCACTGATATGCGCAAATGCGGGAATACATGGAAATGTACATATATGAACAGTATAAAGGACTTAGAAATGTACAAGTATAAACAGAAAAGGGTACTCACGAGTTTATAAAGGGAAACTCGAGAGACTCACAAGGGGGCCTGGAAGGATGGAGCTCTGGATGATCGGCTGGGGATCCACGCTACCGCTGCGCTACTCTGATCCGCAAGGGGGAGAATCTACACGCTCCAAGCTCCATGACCTGGACATGAGGATCCAGGGGAGTCAGTGAAACTCCCCAGGCGAGCAGTAATATGGATGCCAGGTGGCGAGCCAGGATGAGTACAAGTGTCAAGTACAGAAGACAGGAGGGTTAGAACACAAATGAAGTATATATGAACGGGTATGACATAATCATCATAAAACAGGAAATCCAGAGTAAAGCTGATATAAGCAAGATTGATTGTATACGCTTAGGTCACGGTCCCATGAGACTAGTACATCGAAGGAATAATCCAAACAAGGAAACCCTCATCTATATACTTTTATCTCATGCCACCGAATATCCAAGCGTATAGAATCAGAGTTGCAAATCATATGACAGTCAAAACAGGAATACATATCGGAAATCATAACATGCATAGCAGGTGTAACAAGAATCAATAACTGGAATCTATTATTATTATTACTTGTCTTACTTTGATATCTAGCTATGTGAACTAGCGTCCTAACGCACATAGATCCATATCCGAGTAAAGCAAGGTTGTTATTGGAAATAGATGGAGAACTGATAGAGCTTCTTATAGTAGTTTCCATACACCTGGAACCAGTTTGGAGGCCCAAAGTCCCCCTAACACGAATCTCCTGTGGGCCCAAAGTCCCACTAACACTACCGCCAATACATTTTATTCCCATACTATAAGCAAGATATCATTCCGGCATCCATCACTTCCTCCCATTCCCCATACAAGTTATCCTTTTTATGGCTTATTAACATAATTATCAGATTACGGGAATAACTGGACATAACAGGAATAGCCCAACAGATTCAAGAGGTGGCCCCCACCGAGTATGGTGTGGCACTTTGTTCTGAGGGGATGGATTCTAGAGGTGGCCCCCACAGATTCAAGAGGTGGCCCCCACCGAGGATGGTGTGGCACTTTGCTCTGTGTGGCACTTAGTTCCATAATAACAAGACAGGATTCCCGTAAACATGATAATCACAAAGTCAAGTATATCATGCTGGGTGTTAAGTGATAGCATGACAGGATGATGATATTTAACAAGCAACCAAACCTGACAAGAGATGGATAATAGTCTGGGTAAGTCATAATATAACAAAGGTCTTACCAAGTGGTAGCATGCCAGGTGGCCAGGTGATAACACAGTTGTCAAAGTGATATACATGTGTTAAATAGAAGCATGCAACTGACAGGTCTGAAGTAATAGCATGGCAAGTAATAACATAGCAGAAAACTAGAAGTCAACGACCACGAAGGGTCGGCCACGCATAATATGAAAGCAGTAAAAGTATATAGATATGGAATCAAATACATGAAAATAGGAAGCGAAATACTTATCATCCCGACGAAACAGGAAACTCAAATAGAGACGAGAGAAGAGCGAGATTACTCGCCTAAATCACCAAAACGCCGAAATATCCGAAATCCACTGAAGTTCGGAATGCGCCATAACCTGTGATATAATTATGTAGAGTGAAGAGGAGGGAGAAAGAGAGAAGGGAAGATGATGTTGGTCAAGTGATAAGTCAAGTAATACCAATCTATGATATAAGTCTAGAGGGTAAGGTTCATATTCAAGAAAGGAATCAACTATAACAGACAGCCAAAGTTAGTCGACTAGGGTGGAAGAGTAGTCGACTAATAGTGGACTCAAGTCGACTAACAGTCTGGTTTAGTCGACTAAAACTGGGTTCCAGAGAGTTGGATTTGGTTTCAGGAAAAGTTAGTCGACTAGGTTGGAATGGGTAGTCGACTAACAGTGATCTCAAGTCGACTAACAGATACGCTAAGTCGACTAATACTGAGTAACAGAGAGTTGGGTTTCTGATTCAGGAAAGGTTAGTCGACTAGGGTCAAGGGAGTAGTCGACTAATCGAGGTTTCTAGTCGACTAATAAATAACCTAAGTCGACTAAAACTGTGTTCTAGAAAATGTTACGTTTCAACTAAGGGTTTCAAGTCGACTAGCTCCTAGGTCAAGTCGACTAATCGACTGGAAACAGCACACAGAACAGATTTGTGATGGTTTGTTTGATGATCAAATTACATGATTTGAAGACACAAGTATACTAAGAATTATCCAAGGCTTGGTGAAGAAGAACACTTACCTAAAAGAAGTACAAGGTGATGGAGTGATGGTGGTGGTGATGGAAGTTGATGATGAAGAAGAAAGTGGAGGTTGGAGGTTTTGTTGTTGGTGTTGGTGAGAAGAAGTGGTGGCCGGAGATCGGGGTTCTCTCGCCGGAGTCGTGGTGGCCGGAGGCGCCGGTGGAGGTGGTGGAGGTGAAGGAGATGTTGGAGGTTAGGGTTTTGGTGAAGAGAAGAAAGAGAAAGATGAAGTGAAAATGAATAAAGAAAGGGGAAGGAAAGTATTTATAGGTTTTAGATTTTGTGAAGGAGGTGCAAATAATTAAAAGAGAGGGGGGTTTTTGTAAATAGGGGAGGTGAGGTGTCTCTCCTAGCCACACTTGGCCGGCCATGGAAGAGAGAGAAAAGAGGGCATTTAATGAGGAAGTTGGTGGAAGTGTGTGGAGTTTATTGGAAATTAGGGAGAAAATGAAATTTTGGGAAATTGGAATTCTTGTGGATTGTGGAGGAAGGAAAGAAAGAAAATAGGAAAAGGAAAGAAAATGGAAAAGGGAAATTATTCTCTTGGAAGAGAAAATGAAAAATAATGAAAGTGGCGGATTCCCGGGATTCGGTTGCGGATGCGGAAATCTTTCGGGAAAATACCGGAATCGTCCGAAATTCAAGTATCTCGGAACGACCCGAAATAATTATCAAAAATCAAGAATATTATACTAAGAATTATAGTGAAATCCGTTTTAAGAAATACTTTATAGTTTTAAAGCTAAAAATCCCGGAACCAGCTAGCTACCGACTCCGATGGAATTTTCATAAAATCATAAAATCCTCAGAAAAAGTATTTGAATAAGAAATAAGATTCTAAGAAATAAAGTCTAAAGGACCATCTAGAAATTCCTAGCTGTTTGTGAAATAAAAATCCTAGAATCGATCAGCGGCACTTGTCGACACCGGTTTTGAAGATATTTAATTAAATTCAGGAAAATTTCAGAAAATCATATAAAATCTAAAATATAGGAAAATAATATTTGAAACTGAAATCGATCAAATCTAATTACCGGAAAGACCAAATCAAGTAATACATTAGGATCGGGTCTTCGGTTCAGACTAGGGCTGACTCCGAGTCCACGAATCCAAATTTAAGACAAAACAATCATATAAACAATTCATAATACAAAATAAGTACAGAAGGTAAATCGAAAAAATACGATCAAAAATCTGAATACGCAACTAAGTACGTATTCCGGGAGCGGGGTGTTACAATAGGAGTGAAAGATTTTGAGTTACATAGAGCATATATATGGTGTTCTCAGAAATCTAAATTAGCTAGGATGAATGAAGGAATGTTGAGAACTTATAAGGGATGGTCAGCAGATGAATGGATAGTGTAGTTCTTGATGCAGTTGGTTCTTCTGTTTGTTTGTTCAGAAGTACGATAAAATGTCAGTCAGATGAGATACATATTGTTTGACAGTGACTCTCAAAGCAGTTAGTGACTGATGTATATGGATGTAAGCGTCGAAAAATCACAATTGCAAATTCTTTTAATTGAATAGAAGATTACAATGGATACAATCCGATTACAAAATAGAGGGAATCTTTTGATTGATTCTCCTCTTTATTTAATACTGGGTTCTTCGTGTAGCGGTGGAGAGTGATTCTTGTTCTCCGTTGACGAACCGAACCGGAAGCTTGATTTTCGGATCTTCTTGCTCTCATTGGAAGCCCACTGATCAGGTATGAAATCTTAATCAGTGGCTAAAATCTTAAAGAGATTAGAAACTCCACTTGAACTCAGCAAGTTTATAGAGTTTTCTCCTCCAACACAATATGTGTTCAGCAGCCTTGTGCTTAGCTTTCAGCCTTCTGTATTTTTTCAGCTTCAAGCGTCAAGCATCAAGTGTGCCTTTTAGGGGATTCTCCTCCTCTTCTTTTTTTTTCTCTAGTTATTCATAGCTATTTATAGAGGAATTGGGGTGTAACCAACCCCTTAAATCTCTCCATAATGGGAGGGGTGTAACCAACTCTTTAAATCTCTCCATAATGAAAAGTTATTCCCCATTATGTGAAGAGAAAATGGGGGTGTAACTGTCCAAATTCGTGGTTGTCAGTTACAGCAGAAATGCGGGTTCGCGCTGCACACGGACCTCACTCTGATGTTGAGAAGCGGAGCTCACAGGCTCGCGTCTGTGTTGGAACGCGGAGCTGCTCAGGCTTGCGTTTGAGTTGAAATGCGGAGCTGGCTGAGGTCCGCGTCTGACAAAGGAACGCGAGGTCCGCGTTTGGCGACCTCCGCGTCTGACATTGGAACGCGAGGTCTGCGTCTGGCGACCTCCGCGTCTGAGGCTGGAATGCGACCTCCGCGTCTGGGAGGTTCGCGTTTGAGGTTTTGTCTTTAGTAATTTTTTGATAGCCTACAAAACCCCCTCCAAAGTTTTCGAAACTCCGTGGTTGACTGAGACGGATTTCGAAATACTTTGAATTTCGGTTGAATCTGGACTTTCTGTAATCGGACTGGCATTCTTCTGAGAGGCAGTCTCGAGCTTGATCTTGTCTGGATTCTGGTCTTCGTGAGTATACTATTGAACTGCTTGAAGCCTCCAAGAAAGATTGTTGTAATTTGATTGTCGGTATACTGTTGAACCGGTAGAGTTGTCAATTGCCTTTGCTGGTGTACTCTTGAACTGATTGCAGTAGCAGAGACATACTCTTTGTATTGGGGGAGAGAGAGGACGCAGCTCTTACAGACGCGGTTCTGGCACACTGATCAAGTGGAGACGCGAACTTCACCAAAGTTCAGATGCGACTCTCAATTGTTGTAGAGACGTGGCTCTCAATTACTGTAGAGACAGCCTTTACTTGCTGTTGAGACTCGACTCTTAAGTTCGTTGAGTCGCGGCTCTATGCTTAAGACGCGAAGGTAACGCTCAAAACGTCTTTGGAAGAGTTTTAATTGCCAGAGGTGTGATATTAACTCTACTGGAAAAATTTGAGAAGGTTACTGTCAGAGGTGTGATGTTAACTTGACAGTGGGATCAGACTTGTGATTTGAACAAGTTTTGTGGACTTGCTATTCTATTGATGAGAATAACAAGTGGAGTTTGATCCGCTGGGGATTATGCCAGAGTTTATCATCAGAGGTTTAGTGTTAACATGACTAGAACTCTGCTGGGAATGAAAGTTTGCTGTTAGAGGTGTGATATTAACATAACAACGATTGATTTTGTGATCTATGCAATTTAAGTGGACCTGTCATTCTATTGAAGAGAATGACAAGTGAGATTGGATTTGTTGAAGATCCATGGAGATTTTTACCGTCAAAGGTGTAATGTTAACGTGACGGGTTTGGATTTATAATTTGAGCAAATCGAATTGTCAGAAGTGTGATATTAACTTGACAAAGATGTGTGCTAGAGGTGTGATATTAACTTAGCACCACGAAAGTCTCATTTTCACTGAGAAAATTGAGAGAAGATCATTATCATAGGTGTAATATTAACTTAATAATGAAATGCATGCTAGAGGTATGATGTTTAACTTAGCATTGAAAGATCTCGTTTTCACTGAGAAAATCGAGGAGATCACTGTCATAGGTGTAATGTTAACTTAACAGCGATTGATTTTACGATATAAGCAACTTTGATCAGAAGTGTAGTATTAACTTGACTGAGAGATTCTGCGATTTGCGCAGTTTGGAGGACTCGCCATCCTATTGAAGAGGACTGACAAGTTGAAATTTTGGTCAGAGGTGTGATGTTAACTTGACCAGGATTTGTCTTGCGATTTGAGCAAGTTTGGTCAGAGGTGTGATGTTAACTTGACCGGGATTTGTCTTGCGACTGGAGTAAGTTTGGTCAGAGGTATGATGTTAACTTGACCGAGATTTGTCTACTGTTAGAGGTATGATTTTGAACATAACAGTATTTTGAGTGGACTTGTCATTCTATTGAAGAGAATTGACAAGTTGAAATTTTACCCCCAGGGAAACATCAAAGCCTTACTATCAGAAGTGTAATGTTAACATGATAGGTTCGATCTGTAATTATTTTGCTGAAAAAACAGTCACAGGCTTTTTGTGGTCCTACCATTCCGTGGGTGGAATTGGTAAGGGATTTTGGAGGGAATTTTAGGGAATGAGTTGTCAGAGGTAACTGTTAACATGACAAATATTGATTTTCCTAGAAAATAAAGATTTACTGTTAGAGGTGTAATGTTTAACATAACAGTAATGGGATTTTGTGATTTAAGCAATTTAAGTGGACCTGCCATTCTATTGAAGAGAATGACAAGTAAGACTAGACCCGTCGGGGATCTAAATATTTTTTCTGCTGTCTTGGCCCAACGGCTAGTTTTATGAATGAGCTATATATACCCATTCCTTTGGGCTGTTTTGAATAATAATTTCAAGAGCAAAAATTTCCATCTTCTTAAGTGTTTTAGCCACAAGTTTTAAAAGAGTTTTAGGTTTAAAAGATTTATCTTTTAGTTGTTTTTAAAGGGTTGAAAAAATCAAAGAAAAATAGAGTATTTGGATATTGGGTTTGATCTTCATTTCCATCCTTATCTAGCATTTTTTTAAGTATTTTTCTTTGTGTTTTTGATTTTCAAACTCTTTATTTTCTCACACTTGAGCTATCATATCTATCCTATCTATTAGGATCTAGTTTTGTGGGAAAATTGGTTTGTGGTTGTTGATACCACCAAGAGTTGTAAACTCTCCTTACTTTGTGATATCCCTCTAGTGAGAGGTGATTGTGTTGATATCCCTCTAGTGAGAGGTGATTGTGGAGGTTGTGTTGTTATCCCTCTTAGTGAAGAGGTGATTGTTGGAGTTGTTGCTTTGTGCCTTATCCCTCAAGTGTGAGGTTGATCTTGTTTGGCTAAGTGCCTATCCCTCTAAGTGTAGAGGTGATTGTGTTGTGCCTTACCTCTTGTGTAGAGGTTGTATTGTTTGGAGAGAGGAGTTGTGTACTCTCAATTTGTATTACCCAAATCCTCAGTGGAGGTTCCCTGTGTGGGAAGTCCTGTGTGGACGATATAGTGGAAATCCTTCTGTGTGAAGGTGGGGACGTAGAGCAGTGGCTCGAACCTCGAAACATATCTTTTTGTTAGCAATTGATCCATTATCTCTTAACTCTCTCTCTCTCTCTCATTGTGCATTGCATCATATTGTTCATATCATATATATGCTTGGGTTTGTTTGTGTGCCATACTTGTGTTAAACCAAGAGAGCTTCATATAGCACCTCAACTCTTATTTAGAGGAATTTAGAGGAGTTAGTCCAGAGCCCTTCACCGGGAATTCGGTTACACTCTTTGGTTACACTAAGTGTGTTACAATTTAGTTTTAATTCCGCATTATTTGTCATTAGATTAGCCATACACCTATTCACCCCCCCTCTAGGTATACTTTCAATTGGTATCAGAGCCTACGCTCCTGATATTAGGTTTAACCACCTAGGAGTGAGATCTTGGCTGCTAATCTAGATTTGCATTTGCACACATACTTGTTTACACACACTCATGGATTACCTTGCACCTCCCATGTTTGATGTTTCTAACATCGATATGTGGAAGCTTAGAATGAGTATGTACCTAAAAACCCTAGGATTTCATGTTTTCCTTGCCGCTATCAAGAAATCTTATCTTGGTAATAGCAATCATATAGAGGCCAATGCACAAGCCCTAAGGGCACTTAAAAACACTCTAAGCAAAGAATATCTTTCTATGGTTTCTCATTATGATTCCGCTTTTGCAGTGTGAAATACTTTGACCTCTCCAAAGCTTCAAACGCCAAACATTGTGGAGAAGGAATCTAGTGAGGTTGAATCTGAACAACATTGCTACATGGTCCAAGGGAATGACTCCCTTGAGGTAAATTCGGAAACTCAACTAGATGATAGTGCTAGTTCTTCCGGTGATGATTGTGTTGATGCTGATGCTTTAAATGAAGAACTTTCTATTGTTTGTGAAAAATTGTTAGAAAAATATAAACTTTTGAAAAAGAAAAGCTTTAGATTAATAGAAGAAAATAAAGATTTGTCTTCTAAACTTGATGTTGTTTTGCAAGAAAAGGATGAGATTTCAAATGAAAGGGACTCTTTGAAATCCCAACTTAAACTTGCCCTAAAAGAAAATGAAATTTTAAAAAGTAAAAATGATTGTGACGAAGTTTTGAAAAAAATGAAGTTCTATCTTCAAAACTAGTTTTTGTTTTTAAAAGAAAATGATTATTAGAAAAACAAAATTATTTCTATTTCAAAAGAATTGGATTTGGTTTCAAAGGAAAATAAAACTTTGAAAAATGATTTGAATTCACATGTTTGCCATGCTAGTGTAGCTTCACCATCTAGTGTACCTATTGCATGCTCCATTGAAAATGATATAAATACTTTAAAGAAGAGTGTTGATTATTTGGGCTCCACTTTGAGCCAATGTGTCATGAACCACACACGTTTGGAATCTATGTTTCAAAAGAAACATACTCCACCTATGTATGCACACCATACACGGCATACACATACTTCTCACGTTCATACACATGACACTAGGTATGCTCATGTGTACACGTGTACACATTGTGAACGTAAGGGCCACCTTGCAAGATTTTGTTATGATAGAGTACATAATAAAAATTTTGCAAATAGATTTGTTTGGGTTAGGAAATGTGCTAACCCCATGGACCCAAAAGAGTATGGGTACCAAAAGTCACTCCTATTTTATTTGATGTAGGTGTGGGCTCTCAAACGACGTGAGAGGCATTGGTGCCTTGAGGTGAATGCGTTCCGAGCTATATGGTGACACTTTTGAATGCATCATTTTCAAGGGAAGTTTGGTGGGAGGACCACCATGGTTTGGAGACCTAGAGATAAGCCCTATTGGTGTTGGTAACTATCTCTAACTCCTTATTTAGATTACATGCTTTCATATTATTAATTTTTAGCATGTCATGTTTTAATGATTATTATGTTAAATGTCATATTTATTAGACTTGTAATATACATGATTAGTATTTGAGATATACCCTTGTTTATATGGACTATTACTTTTGTGTTCTCACTTTAGTTTAACTATTGTATATATCCTTATTCTAAGACATGTGCATTCATATAATGATCATTTTGGTTTAGGCTTATGATTTTTTTTGTGCTTCATGTTTTGATTATATGTTTAAATGTAACCTTCATTAAAACTTATGTATATACTTGTATAACTAGTGAGCCACAAATTGACTATTATATGTTTGTGCTTAAATTGCTCATTTGTACCCATTAGATGTACTAGTATAGCCTAGTTTTGATGATTCTTGCATTTCAAATTTGTATTCTCATTTTGTACATGTTTTCATATGTTTCACTTCATGTATATATTAATTTGTCTAAAACTATTGGATATACATGTATACCCTTGAGTCATTTGCATTTCATGCAAATTTTTATTTTGGACTCATTTGTGTCTAAGGATGTGTATGTATACCTTTAGATTTAGACAAAATATACATATGCCTTGGAGTTAGTATTATTTTTATGAAAATTAAATTTTTCATGTTTTTCATGTTTATAAAGGAATTTCATATTGAGCTTTATTGCCTATTCTCATGATTATGCTTTTAACATCTTTCTTGTACACTCACATTACTTTATGTTTTCTCATGACTTTATTTTCATGAGTATGATATGTGCTTTATAAACTTTGAGTGTCGATGATCGTGTGACTTACATGTTTTTCATGAAAAATATTCATGTTTTATTTCTTACTTGAAGGATTTCGTACTAGTTTTCAAGATTATCATAAAACTAGTTGCGTATTTCTTCATTTTGGAAGAGTTTTCAAACTTACTAAAATTATTTTCAAACTTATTTTGAAAATCCCTTCCATCGAAGGGCGGTTGGTTGGGCGACCATGCCTTGTGAGCCTAATTGAAAACCTTTTTAACATGTGCATGAAAGGGAGGTAGTATGAGTTATACATTTGATCCCCATCATATTTTCAATTGGTATCTCAATTGATATTTTTTTTGTATACTCATATTTTGTTTTCTATATATGTATGCTTCAAACTTCAAATAGTATCAATTTCGATTGGTATTTACATTTTTATACATATATGTGATTTGATTGTGCTTACTATATCTTTACCTCTTAAAGCACAAATTTTGTTTATGCTAAGCTTGATTTAGTCCTTAATGACAATTATTTTTCAATTGGTATCTCATACAAGCTTATGCATGGTTTTTATTGGTATTTCATAAAGGGGGAGAAAATTCATGTTTTATCTTTCAATTTGGTATCTTTCAATAGATTTCATTTTCAATTGATATCTTACTCTCATTCTTTATGATGAAAAATACTTTGTTTTGGTATATGCTAACATTTTCAATATAGGTATCATGTTTCATTTACATTGGTATCTATATTGATATGAGTTATGCTTACCTAAATCAATTTGATTTTTACTTTCTATTGGTATCCAAAAACTTATAAGACATTTTTTTTTGTATCAAGTTACTTTGAAATTGATTGTTACTTTCAATTGGTATCAAGATTTTTTTATATATATCTTTCAATTGGTATCAATAACATACAATGTGTCATTTTCTATTGGTATCAAACTTTACAAGTTTTTTTTTAATTGGTATCAAGATATTTTCTCATTGGTATCTCTTAGTATCTTAAATTTTTGTTTACTTTCAATTGGTATATTAAACATGTTTTGTTTATTTTCATTGGTATCATGATGTTTCGATATATACCTTTATCATAAATTGATATAGTTTTTCAATTGGTATCATAATGTTTTGATTTGTATTACTTATATGCAAGAGAAGCTTAACATCTTCTCTATATATAGATTCATGTTGAGTGTATGTCATATTGAAGTGATTGACTTTTCTTTGGTATGTAGTACACGTGTGTAGTAGGAGTTTCACATCTCCTTTTATACATTGCATATTATACTTTATGTGGTTAGGGTTTAGTCATCTCTTTTCATATAAATGCATGTATGCAGGGGGAGTTAACTTCACGTCTCTCCTCTTTATGAATGTATGTCGCATATAAATCTTTATTGTTTAATTTGTTTTCGCCTCTTTATTGTTAGAATTGACAAAAAGGGGGAGAAGATTTTTTTTGATTCTTTTTGCCCCTTTGTTGATGATTGACAAAAGGGGGGAGAATGATTTTGAGTTTATATGCATGTTTAGAAAAAGAAGAAGAAATGACTTTTGAGCATGTTTTTAGAAATTGAGTTTATACATGATTACTTACAATTGATATCATATATGCAATGCAACCTTTTTAATGGATTTGAAATCACAAGTAATTGTGTCATGTCTGTCTTACCCTCACTAGATATTAAAGCTCTACAAAATAATATTTTTAAATGATTTAAATATTTTGCTTTGGAATTTGCGAGTCACATTTTTTTAACGTAATTATGTCAGTCAAAAAAACTCATACTGTATGCGCCATCTAGTTCTGAAAGGAAAATTTTCTTCGCTAAGGGGAAAAGTAAAATCCTTTCAAAACACAAGGGCCCCATCTGTGAGACCACCGCCCTGACCTAAGCCAGAGCCCGTGCCCTAGCCCACCGCCACCGCCCCCGACCTAGACCACCGCCCCGCAGCCGCCGGCCTTCACTTCGCCGGTCTCGGGCTCCGGTCTCCCATCCTCCCCTTTCCAGGGGGCAATTGATCGAGGAGTTCGAGAGTGACGCTCTCCCAGGGTTGAATCTTCCATGGTTGATTCCTGCCTTGTCTCCTCTTCAGGTATTGCTCCCTCCTGGGTTCTTCTTTGTTTCTTTACCTGGTCTGCATTTTCTTGGTGATCCCATCCCCTTTTTAGGGCTGGTGGGAACTGCTGGAAATTTCTCTTGGTCGAAATATTTCTATGATGCCGGCTTCTAGATCCCGAGTTGGGATTTCTAAGGAAGTTGAGGGAAGATTGTCGGAGGGTGCTACTGGAGATGAGACATCGCCGCATGTCCATGCTCAGCAGATTGGTATTTCAATTGCTGTGAGACAGCAGGTTAATGATGATGTGCAGGTGGAAAATGCATCTGCTTCTTCTGATTCTGAAGACTCTGAAGATATTGGAGGTGGTGCGTCGGCTTCTCGCTTATTGCAGAAGAAGGGTGATTTGGAGGCACACAAGGTGTTTGATGGAATGCCACAGTTGGACTCTGCTGATATTGAGAAGAACCGGAGGGTTGTTTCTAATGTGGTGGAGACACAGAAGGGGGCGGCTGCTGTTAAGAGAGGCCCGTGGGTTAACTTGTTCAAAGACAACCGCAACTTAGGCAAGGGTATCAAACTGGATATGGTGGATTCCGGGGAGGATATGCTGCACATAACGAATGATGATGTCGATGATGTTGCAGAGATATGGGGATTTTGTCTTGTGGGACAATTTACAGGTCGCTTCCCAGGCATGGATGCGATCCGGACTATTCGAGAGGGGTGGAAGGTTGAATGTACACACTGGGTCCATCGTTCGGGCTGGATAGTCTTTAAATTTACATCGGAGGAGGATAGACTTAGTGTCTTGAATGGGGGACCATACTTTATCTATGGGAGATGCTTGATGCTGAAGAACATGCCAAGGTACTTTAGATTTGGAGGGGAAGAATTTGCTACAGTACCAGTCTGGGTTCAGTTACCGGATCTTCCACTTGAATGTTGGAATGCCCGTGCTTTGAGCAAAATTGCGTCAAGAATGGGAAACCAATATCCACTGACAAGATGACCTTAAGTAAAGAGAGGCTTTCTTTTGCTAGGGTGATGGTAGAGGTGGATGCTTCAAAGGAACTAGTCTCATCGTTGGAAATTAAACTTCCGACTGGTGACATTTATGACCAGTTAGTGGTATTTGAGGTTAAACCAAAATACTGTAAGAAATGCAAGGTGTTTGGCCATATTGAGGGTGACTGCAGCAAAGTTTTGGAAGGGGCTAAGCATACTGCTTATGTGCCTCGGAAGATGGGCCGGCCAGGTGGAGTGGTTATGCAAAAGAAGGGGGAGAATAGTGGGAATCTGAGCGTTGCCATGGCGACATCGAGCAAGGTTGTGCCTACAGGTGCTCCGACTCAGGATGTTGGGGTGACACATGGTGATATACTAATTGGGGGCAATAAGCATGGTACGGGTAATACGGACCCTATTCTGCTGCCAGAAAAGTCTGTTCAGGCAGCAGAAATTTCTGTTGTACCAGAACAGTCCGAGATACAACCGGTTGATGCTGGATTGAAACAGTTGCCTGATGTGGGAGTGGGATATGAGGGGACTAGAAGTCTTAATAAAATGAAGAAGAAGATGGGTCCTGAACTTAGATCGGGTGCTTCTGACAGGATCGTACCTCAGGATGTAAGGCACGGTTCGGTGGTGAGTTTGGAGGAA
Source organism: Agave tequilana (assembly GCA_038442645.1). Lineage (NCBI taxonomy): Eukaryota > Viridiplantae > Streptophyta > Magnoliopsida > Asparagales > Asparagaceae > Agave > Agave tequilana. The sequence goes on from JAVJIF010022196.1 coordinate 62,456, forward strand.
TCATCGGTCCAGATTCGGGAGCAGATCAATGTAGGGGGCAAGGAAAAGGAGAATGTGGTGGTGACACAGAGTCGTCAGGCGGCTGTGAGGGAGAATCGAAAATTGACAGAAAAGGGTCTCAACTTCGCCTTAGTAACTAAAGGAAAAACGAAGGGGAAATCCCTTCAACCTTCCAAATGAGGTTGGCATTCTGGAATATCAGGGGGTTTCACCTACCCCTGAAACAAAAGGGTGTTGAGGCACTGGTAAAAAAGAGGGAGATTGGTTTAATGGCAGTATTAGAGACTAAGCTTTCACAGTCTGGACTGGAAGTGTTCATGGGTAGGAGGTTTAAAGGATGGAAGCAGGTCAACAACTTTGATTCTCATGGTGGAGGTAGAATATTAATCCTGTATGATCCATTGAAGATTCAGCTGGATACTCTGGAGATTCTCCCTCAGATTATTCACTGCAGGGTGGTATGTAAGGTATCATCCGTATCTTTCATTGGTAGTTTTGTTTATGGGTTCCATTCCATAGGGACTAGGAGAAGCCTATGGGAGAACTTAATTAGATGGGGTGATACTATGTCTGAGCCTTGGCTTCTGATGGGGGATTTCAACAATATCTTGAGACAGGAGGAGAGGGTGTGTGGTGCGGAGGTGTCACAATACCAAATTAAAGACTTTACTGATTGTTGTGATGAATTGGGACTGTCGGACTTACAGTTCACGGGTTGCCACTTGACTTGGACCAATGGTAATGTCTGGTCTAAGTTGGATAGAGTGATGGCCAACCTTTTTGGCATCAGAGGGCCTTCTACTGCCATGTGGAATTCTTACCGTCTGGTTGTCTGTCGGACCATTCCCCTGGAATAGTCTCTTTACTTGAGCGGCCCCGAACGGTGAATAGACCGTTTCGGTTCTGGAATTTCTTGGCGGGTCATGAAGAATTTCGGGAGACTGTTAGAGCTGGCTGGGAAATTGAGATAGTAGGCTCTCTTCAATTTCAGTTTTGTCGCAAGCTAAAGCTAATGAAAGCCCCGTTGAAACTTCTCAATGAGAGGAACTTTGGTCATATTGCTTCTCGAGCTGATCGTGCTAGGATGCTCCTTAAACTCGCTCAGGTGCAGATCCAATCTCAATTTGATAATTTTGAACTGCGGGAGAAGGTTTTGGAGTTACGTAAGAATGCATTGGCCTTATCTAAGGCGGAGTTGGACTACTTTTATCAGCTGGCTAAATGCACTTATGTTTCTAAATCTGATAAATGTACTAAGTTCTTTCACAGTATTGTGAAAAGAAACAAGGGGCGTGGTTATGTGGCGGCTATTTCTAAGGAGGATGGTTCAATGACGGAGTCGACGGAGGAGGTAGCTTTGGAATTTCTTCGTTACTTCGAAGGTCTTCTGGGTACTCATTCTCAGGTGGAGCATGTTGACCCACAGGTGATTCAGTGTGGGGAGGTTATCTCCTCCCATCAAGCTTCTGAACTGTTGAAGGGGGTTACCTCGGAGGAGATTAAGGAGGCTCTGTTCAGTATTGGCAATGACAAGGCACCGGGTCCGGATGGATATAGTGCACTCTTCTTCAAGACAGCATGGGATATTATTGGTGTTCAGTTCTGTGATGCTGTCAAGGAATTTTTGTATCAGGATATCTTCTGAAGCAAATGAATCACACTTTGATTGCTTTAGTGCCTAAATCTGCTCATGCTAATTCTGTGAGTGATTTCAGGCCTATTGCCTGTTGTAATGTGATCTATAAGGTGATTTCTAAAGTTCTGGCTGCGAGGCTGCGACCTGTGCTCGGTGGAATTATTGATCCTTCGCAATCTGCTTTTGTGGAGGGTCGGAGTATGATTGAAAATATCCATTTGGTCCAAGAGATATTGCGAAAGTATAACAGGAAGAGGGTATCCCCAAGATGCTTAATTAAAGTGGATCTCCGAAAAGCATATGATTCGGTCTCTTGGGAATTCCTTGCTGAGGTGATGACTGGTCTTCAGTTCCCGGCCAGATTTATTGGATGGATTATGCAATGTGTAACGTCTCCTTCTTATTCTATTGGCCTGAATGGAGGGATATGGGGGATGTTCAATGGGAAGAAGGGATTGCGACAGGGTGATCCTTTGTCTCCTTTTCTTTTTCTTATATGCATTGAATATCTTTCGAGGAGTCTAAAGGTCAGTACAAACAGGTTGGGGTTCAAATTTCACCCTAGGTGTGGAAATCTTAGGTTATCACACCTGGCATTTGCTGATGATCTCATGCTCATGGCTAGAGGGGACATTACTTCTGTCAGTATTATTATGGATAGCCTCAAGGATTTTGGTTTGAAATCGGGCTTGTGTGCTAACTTGCTCAAGTCAAACCTCTTTACGGCGGGAGTATATGGAGAGGAACTTGTTCAACTGAGGCAGTTGACTGGAATCCCTGTTGGTGTGATGCCTTTCCGTTATCTTGGTGTCCCGTTGGCGGCTCGGAGGCTACAGGTTGACCATTTTGCACCTTTTGTTGATAAAATAACAATGTATATCAACTCTTGGGTGGCGTCCAGCCTTTCTTTTGCGGGTAGAGCTGAGCTTATCAGATCAGTGCTACAAGGAGTGGATTGCTTCTGGCTATCTATTTTTCCGGTTCCAGGTGCTATCATAGACAGGGTAACTCGGCTGTGCAGGAATTTCTTATGGCATAAGCGCCATCATCCGGTTTCTTGAAAATCCATTTGCTTGCCAAAATCGGAAGGTGGATTGGGATTTCGAGATCTAAAAACTTGGAATGATTCTCTGCTAGCAAAATCCTTTTGGAATATTCATAAGAAAAAGGACACTTTATGGGTACGTTGGGTGCATCATATCTACCTTAAAGGGGATGTATCTGCTTGGGACTGGAAATGTATAAGGGATGATTCGCCATTGCTTAAGAGGTTAGTGGCGATACGTGATAAAATATGCCATGTAGAAGGGTCCGTTGAGGCGGCGAAGAGGCGAGTAACCTCTTGGGTGATAGGTGAGCGGATGTGCATATCCCTCGGATATGAGTTTTTCAGATATAAGGGTTCCAGACTATCTTGGACAAGCTCAGTTTGGAATTCGTATGTCACACCAAAGCATGCTTGTACTCTTTGACTTGCAGCGCGGAAGAGGCTACCTACAAAAGATAGATTGACCTTTCTTCAGGTTGAGGATTCGTGTGTACTCTGTGTTGGTAATAAGGAATCGGCAGATCATCTATTCTTTCAATGTTCCTTCTCTGCTATGGTTTGGAGATACATTAGAGACTGGCTGGGTATCTCTCGGGGATGTCAACTATCTCTAGTGCTCTTAAGTGGATTAAAAAGGAGGCGAAGGGATCCGGTGGAAAAGCAAAAGCTAAAAAGGTGGCCCTTGCTTGTACTGTTTATCATATTTGGAATGCCCGTAATATGAAAATTTTTGAAGGCCAGGCTCAGGAGGTGGGTTCTACTATATTCAAGATTAAGTTGCACATCTATAGGACTGTATTCACTTTGGATCCAACTGACACGGTGAATTTTTGAGGGGTATGGAATTCTGACAGAAAAGATGGGATACAAGCAGTTTTAGTCGACTAGTAAGGGATTCTAGTCGACTACATTCAAGTATAGTCGACTAGGATTTCTTAACTAGTCGACTTGGTGCACGTACAGTCGACTAATCCTTTTTGGATTAGTCGACTCCTGTGGCAACAGAGAGGACGGATACTTCTGGAGTATATTATAAGTCGACTTGAGCTTGTGACTAGTCGACTGGCAGCAATTATAGTCGACTAGGCTCCTGAACTAGTCGACTTAGTGCATGTAACGAGTATAGATGTATAGCCAGTTGGATTTATATCTGTATTATGGTTTTTGATAAATAAAATTTACATTCTCCAAAAAAAAAAAAAAAAACTCATACTGTTTTCTTGATTTTTAATCCCAGTCAGACTTAGATGCAATTCTACTTTATATATAGAACAATAGTCAAGTAGTCCTTCAAACAAAGGAGTAAAATAAAAAAAATAAAAAACCAAGTCGCCAAATTAACTTGATAGCAAGTCAAGATGCTGCTCTCGTAGATTTTAATTAGTTCCTTTCAGTCTCACTCTGCCGACAGCTCGTGCATGCGCTTTGAATGCTGAGATAAGCTCTTCACGTCAAGGTCTTTTGCCTTTGACTCATTCTCAGCCGAACTATGCAGAAAAGTCTCCACCTTAATAAATCTGATGGCCTTGTTTTGATGTGATTGGGGTTTTCTGATTTTAGGGTTTTTTCTTGTTGTTAATCATGTTAGTTATAGATTATTCATTTAAGTAAGCAAACTGTTTTGAGTTCCGTTTCCATCGTCAGTGAAGACATACCAAAAAAAAATTTATCTGTCACATACCTGAAAAGAAAAGGGTGTTTTTTTTATATAATTCTAAGTCAGATTTTCTTAAAAAAAAGGAAAATAATTCTAAGTCAGAATTATAATGAAATATTTTGATAACTAGTGTTTTAATCTATACTAGAAATATGCGTATGATAGTGTTTACTTCATTTTTCATTGAGAGAAATGATGGAGCTTCAAACTCGAAAGCCCAAGTCTAATTTTATTACTCACAGTAGTTGTAGTATTTTTCTTTTTGTGTTCCCAATTAAAAAAAATGACATAATTATTTTCAAAAGTTCACTAGCGTATAACTAATGACTTTTGTTCTTTTTTTAAGTCAGGTACTTTCTTGTTAAGTATAAATTTAAACCCTTTCGTTTTCTTTTATCTCTTTCAAAGATGTCATTCTCTCTTCCTAGAAAATGAGAGGAATAACTATGGAATATTCTGCGATGGATAACAGAATAGAAAACTGGTGAAGACTCGTTCAGATTCATGTACAATAAATATAATAAAGTGATTAACTAAAAAATTCAAATCTTTTAAGATAAAGAATTTTCTTTCCATATGTAGAGATCATCTCATTCTTCTCAATTTCTCTTGAAGGTGCCTTTCTTTTTCTAGAAAATGAGTGAAATAACCCTGGAAATTAATAGAACGAAGACTCGCACATTTTTTGATTGTGACTCTTTTTTGTTTGTCTGACTTTAATTAATTAACTGTTAATTAGACCAAATTAATTGACTATTGATATGTGAACCTATGGTGCATGCACGAGGAACATGGCTAATTTCTGATCAGAATAAAATAAATTAAAAATTAAAATTAAAAATTAAAAAATTGTTTCTTTAATTTGTCGACCCGAGATTTGATTAGCAATCAGTCTTGTTATTTTGTTAACAAGTTTGCTACGTCATCAACTTTTACTTGAACGTAGAATGCTGAGGTATAGTTAGTGACCCCAATGATGTTAATCTATTAAGTAAGACATTTTTTAGAGTAAACAGTGAAATTAAAATAGCCTTCTCTATTTTATTAATAAGTTTTTAATGAAAACAATTTTTTAAATACATAAAGAGATTGGTTTGTGTCATTTCGGAAGAATTCGAGCATGAATCCTTCCCACTCAAATATCAACCCTGTTTGTGTGTCTGTGTGACGAGAGCAATTAGAAAGAGAAAATAATAAATTTCCACACCAAATATCTACACACGTATTAGATTTTGAATTAAGTACTAAGTCGTCTAATGAATATTTGATTGCCCATATTTATTTCATTTGTCGTCATGCCATTTCTTCCATAAAACTGTTTCTTGTTGGATCAGGCAAGTAACACTCTTTTCTTTGAATTGAAACACTTTGTGAAGACTAAACGTGTCATAAAAAAAGAGAACTGATTAATTCCAATTAAATTGGCAGTAAAATGGCAGGAGAACAAAGTTTGTTTGAGCAATAAATAATATGCTAATTAGAGATTGTCAAAACTAGCATTACAGTTTTAAAAAGTATATAGAAGCAAATTTTAATCTCATAAAGGATTCTATTGATCGATAAACTTCTGTAGCGTATTAGATTTTATTAGAATTAAGGGGTTGTACATAAAAGAGGGTAGTTAAGTGTAAAAGCTACATTGAAAAAAATATCCTCATTGTCAAACCGTAATTAGGAAAAAAAAACTCAGCTTTATAACGCAGAAGCGCTCTTCAGCGGTGAAAAACGCAAATGTCCTGCAATTATAGCTTCGAAAAAAGCAAATTGCCTCGAAAATATAGAATGATGATATCTAGAACACTGGGATCATGATCACAGTTCTCACAAAAAATGTCATACATATGAGCCTTTATTAGGATTGCGATCATGATCACAGTTCTCATAAAAATATCATATTTTTTGAGTCTTTATAGGGCTGCGATCATGATCGCAGCCTTCTTTATTAGCACTGCGATCATGATCGCATTCGTCACAAAAGTGTTATGTTTCTGAGTCTTTATAGGATTGCAACTATGATCGGACTCCACTTTTTTAGGATTGCGACTATGATCGTAGTCTTTCCTAAAATGACTTGTTTTTGAGTCTTAATTAGGATTGCATCACAAAAACATAATTTTCAGCTTATATTGAAACTGATCATGATCATAATCCTTGAAAAATGCCTTAATTTTTAAATTAATAAAAGGACTGCGACTTACTAAAGACTGCGATCATGAGTCGCAGTTCTCGTATTAGCACACCATTATCAGTAGACTCCCATTCACCGACATCGAATGATGTCCAATACTTTTCAGATTTAAAACCACATTGATCATAAACACAAACAAAAAGTCATCGCGCGCACGAACAAACAAGATTTGTAAAATGTCGATTCAAAAAAAAATTTTGTCCGCGAGCTCCGCCCCCTAAGACCCCTAGGAGGGGGCTCCCCGCCTCCTTCTAACCCCACGCGACCTGACCGCAGGTCTATCCGCGGATTAGTCTGTGTCGTAATCAAGATTGAGGGGAGAGCAATATTAGAGGCGATGTGAAAAATTAAAGAGGAAATGAAAATATATAAAGAAGTGGTGGTTGGTAGAGATCAATTTATGCTGACGTGGATGAGACTGTCTTGAATAAAAATTAGAAGGTGAGTTTTTTTTTCTAATTATGAAGTTAAGTTGGTGGTTGTAGTGAAAATTTTCATATATATATATATATATATATATATATATATACACACACACACACACACACACACCACACACACACACACACACACACACACACACACACGAGTCTATTATATATTTATATGCATGAGTTAGGTTCCATCTATTGCATTAGTTATTTAAATAAGTGGATAAGATGATGGTTTGTTAGGGAATGCAGCTAACATGCCAAGGATTTGTCTTGTTTTTGACCTGCTTCTCATCTTCACCAAACTAATGACCCAGGGCCTGTTTGTTTCGCCGCAAAACGTCGCAAGTCATAAGTCATAAAATGAGAATAGAAAAGTGAACTGTAACAGGAAAAATATATTGTGTTTTACAGTGTTTGGTTGATAAAGTGAAAGTATAAATGGAAAAGTATATTGTGTCTTACAGTATTTGATTGGTAAAGTGAAAATATAAATGGGAAAATATATTGTGTTTTACGGTATTTTGTTGGTAATGTAAAAGTGTAAGCGAAAAAGTTGACCACAAAATTAACTGTTACAGTGATTTAAATATTATGAATACTATTAAGTTAAATCTACTATTACAAATTAAATTGTATTAATAAATTTGAGATAAAAAATTAATAATCTTAATATTTTATTTATAACAATAATATTAATAAAATATTAGTATAATCAGTAAAATATTATTAAAATATTAACTAAATAAATAATATAAAATTTTAAGAAAATCTAAAACACATTAATAAAATTTTAAGAATACTAATAAAGCATAAATATTAAAAAATCTTAAAAAATAATAAATATAGTTATAACATTATAATATTAAAAAATACATGATAATTATTATAATATTAAATTTTATTATAATATATTGTAATATTATAAATATAAAATTAACAAAGTAAAATATAATTATAATTTAATAATAAATTATTATTATTGTTGGCCCAAAGGCCTTCCACTCTAGTTTTGATGATGATCAACTCATGTAGTTATGTTTACTAATATTCTTGTGTTTCTAAGTTTCAGATCATTAACAAGATATTAGTTTGATGATTAGCTTCAACGAAGTGTTTGGAAGCTTATCATGGTGATTCCGATGCCAAAGCTTAAAGATCATACCTTTGCACTCGGTGGATCGCGTTTGGGAGCAAGTCTACTTGAAGATGGAAGATCGTCAAGAGACTTAGATATCCTAGTTTAGATAGTGAGTTTTAGATCCATTTGTAAAGTTTAGTATAGTTGATATGCTCAAGTGCACAAACACACACGTTTTATGTTTTGGATTTGGTTTTCATGAATAGTAGATCAAAACAAGTTTACTTTATTTCTATGTATATTAGATATGTTCTAGATATACATACATGGTTTAAACTTGCTAAACAAACTTATTTTGATATCCCTATTCATGTGTTGAAAAACCAAGTTTGATAAAAATACAAGTTTTGGTTTTTGATAAAACTGGCAAGACTCAAAAATGAATTGATATGTTGATATATGTCTTGAAATTTTTATCACTTGTTTATGGTTCAATATCAATGCTATATGATAAAACAAGTTTATGGAATTTTCAGAAAAGATAGAAGTTTTTCAAAGAATTTTTCTAACATATTTTTCCCAGTTTTTCAGACCCAGGCTGGTCTGTCAGGCCAGAACGGTCGACCGTGCGGTCGACCGCAACGAAGGCCGGTCGACCGCGCGGTCGACCGACGTGCACAGACTTGTGCACGTCTGGCAGCCAGGGGGCCGGTCGACCGGACGGTCGACCGCTGCAGAGAGCTCTGCTCTCTGTTTGTTTCGGTCGACCGGGCGGTCGACCGGAGGTTCCAACGGGTCAAAATATGACCGTTGGACGGTCGACCGGCCGGTCAACCGTTAGGCCAGTCAGAGCTGCCAGCTCAGCTCTAACGGCTAGTTTTTGTTTTGGGCTACATAAACCCCATCTCTTTGGGATTTTGGCCAAGGTTTTAAAGGAGAAAAATTTCAGTGTTTCCCTAGTGTTTAAACAAGTTTTCAAAATAGTTTTTGTACTAAAAGGACTTCATCTTTATTGTTTTAGGTTTTGGAAAAATCAAAGAAATTGGAATTTGGGATTTTTGTATTGGCTTTCATTCTTTATCTTTTACAAGAAATTTTCCAAGTGTTTTCTTGAGTTCTTGTTTTTCAAAACACCTAGTTTTTCACACTTGAGCTATCATCTATCCTAATCTATTTAGGATCTGTTTTTTGTGGAAAAGAAAAGAGAAAAGAAAAGAAAAGAGAGATTGTTTGTGGTTGAAAGAAACCACTTGTTGTAAACCCTCCTTGCTTTTGTGAATCCCTCTTCGGTAGAGGTGATCGGAGTGGTATTGGTTTGGATCCCTCTTTGGTAGAGGTGATTGTGTTTGTTGTGAGCCTCTTCGGTAGAGGTTGTTGTTGTTGTTGTTGTTGGTTGTTGGCTACGGGCCGTATCCCTCTTCGGTAGAGGTGGATTGTGGTTGTATTGCCTCGGTGGCATTGTAAGGTTGAGAGAGGAGTTTGGTACTCCTATAGTGGATTGGGAAATCCTACACGGTGGTGTAGGCGGGGATGTAGAGCAAGGTGCTCGAACCTCGAAACATATCTTGGTGTTTGCGTTTTGATCCAATATCTCTCAACTCTTTCTCTTATATTTGTGCAAAGCATCATATCTCATTCATATCATATATTGCTTGTGTTGAGCATAATTCATATTGCCATATCATATCTATTTGCTTGTATTGCCTTGCATATATTCAAATTGCTATATCCTTGATTGCTTGGCTTGTTTGTGTGTGCACATTGCTTGGATTGCTTGTGTGTGTGTGCCTAACTTATACTCATCCAACAAGAGCTTCACATAGCGCCTCAACCCATTTCAAGGGGAATCAAGAGGAGTTAGTCCAGAGCCTCGCAAGGGGAATTCGGCTACACTTGTTGTATTGTATTAGTTTGTGCAACATTTGCATTAGCTTCCGCATTTAGAGCATTAAGTTTTCATTTAGTCTTAGATTAGCATTTACACCTATTCACCCCCCCTCTAGGTGTACTTTCAATTGGTATCAGAGCTAGTGCTCCTGATATTAGGCTTAACATCCTAGGAGTGATCCATTTGCTTGCTAATCTACATTTGCATTTATTTGCTTGCACACATATAGTTTACCATGGACTTCATGACCCCACCTAGCTTTGACCCTTCCAACATTGTTGTTTGGAAGTATAGGATGTTCATGTACCTAAAGACCCTAGGTTTGCATGTTTTCCTTGCCGCCACCAAGAGATGTTATCTTGGTGATTGCAATCATATAGGGGCCAATGCACATGCCCTAGAGGCTATTAGAAGCACTTTGCCTAAAGAATATCTTTTATGTGTTTCTAACATTGATTCCGCTTTTGTAGTGTGGAACAAATTGACAACAACCACCACCTCCAAGCTTCAAGTGCCAAATCAACCGGAGGAATCTAGTGGAGAATCCGATTCTCAATGCTTCATTGTCCAAGGGAATGACTCCCTTGAGGTACATTCGGAACCCCACTTAGATAGTAGTGATTGTGCTAGTTCTTCTTCATGTGATGATTTTGATGCCCATGCTTTGAATGAAGAACTCTCAATTGTTTGTGAAAAACTAATAGAAAAATATAAAATTGTGAAAAAGGAATATTTAGGTCTTAAAAATGAGAATAAGTGTTTGCATGCTAGACTTGATGTTGTTATGCAAGAGAAAGAGGAGATTTCTAATGAAAGGGATTCATTAAAATCTCAACTTGAACTTGCACTAAAAGAAAATGAATTTTTGAAAAATAAAAATGATTGCCATGCTATTTTGAAGAAAAATGAAAATTTGTCTTCAAAAATTGATTTTGCTTTGAAAGAAAATGTAGATTTGAAAAATAAAATTATTTCCATTTCAAATGAGTTAAATGCATGTTTAAAGAAAAATGAAGTTTTGCATAATAAGATTGATGCACATGTTTGCCATGCTAGTGTAGCCTCATCATCTAGTCTACCTAATGCATGTACCTCTTCTTCTATAATCTATGATGATATTTGTTTGTTAAAGAAGAGAGTAGATTGTTTGGGCTCCACTATGAGCCAATGTGCCATGAACCACACTCGCTTGGAATCCTTGGTTCGAAAGAAACAAGTTCCATCCTTTATGCATGCACACCCTCCACGGCATACACATGCTCCACACGGACACACCCATCACAAGTATGCTCATGTGTACACTTGTACACATTGTGGTCGTAAGGGCCATCTTGCTAAATTTTGCTTTGATAGATTACATACTAATGTAAATTTAGCAAATAAATATGTTTGGGTTAGAGAAGGTACTAACCCCCATGGACCCAATAAGAGATGGGTACCAAAGACCACCCCTCCTAATTTTGATGTAGGTGTGGGCTCTCACATGACGTGAGAGTAGAGGCACCTTGGAGTGGATGCGTTCCGGACTTCATGTAAATCAATTGGATGCATCACTTTCAAGGGAAGTGTTGGTGGAGATGACCACCATGTTTTGGAGACAAGGAGAGTTGCTTCTTCGGTTTTGGTAACAATCCTTTACTCCCATTTATTGTTTACATGCTTTCATATTCATTTGTTTTATAGCATGTTTTCATTGTCTATGGATTAGTATGTACATGCCATGTTTATTAGATCCTTGACATACATGTATAGTATTTGAGAAACACTTGCTTATATGAACCCATATTTAGTGTTCTCACCTTTTGTTTAGCTATAATGTACATCATGAATCAAGTACATGTGAATTTACATAGTAATCATGTTTTAGTTTTCTCATGATGATTTTTTGTTGTTTTATGCTTTATGTGGTATAAACTAGTTTAGATGTAGATTTTATCAAAACTTGCATGTATGCATGTACACATAGTGAGAACAAATTGACTTTTATATGTTTGCACTTCATGCTCATTTGTACCCACTATATGCACATGTATAAGCTAGTTTTGATGATTCCTTCATTTATACTTGCTATGCCGATTTTCATATTTTACTTCATGTATATGTATTTTGAATTCAAACCTAATAAATATACATGTATACCCATGAGTCTTTTGCCTTCATGCAAATACTTTTAATAGACTCGTTTACGGTTGGGATATGTATGTATATTGTTAAATTTGGATGAATCATACATATACCTAGAAGTTTGATAAAAGAATTTTTGATGAATCTTTGCTTGTTTTATATAGCAAAATAATATTCGTGTTTGTTTTGATACTTCATGTCTTGAATATATGTTTAGATGTTAGTTTTCATTAAGACTAGAATTTATATTTGTACATATGATGGGCTACAAATAAATCTATATATGTTTGGGATTGAATGCTTGTTTGTTCCCATTAGATGTGCTAGTATAGTCTAGTTTTGATGATTCATACATTTTAAACTTGTATTCCATTTTTGGTATTTGTTTTTATGATTATGAGTTTTCATTTCATGTATATGTGTATTTTGCCAAACTTGAAGATATACATGTATACCCCTTGAGTCATTTGCCTTTCATGCAAACATCTATTATGGACTCAAAGTGTGTTTAAGGGATATGTATGTATACTTCTTGTGTTGACAAATCATACATATACCTTGAAAAGAATTGGTATCAAATTATTTTAATGAAAAGCTAAATTTTCATACTTTTCACGCTTTTCATATTTTTCTTTGAATTGGTATTTAAACTTCATGTATATGTTTACCTTGTCCAAACTATTAGATATACATGGATATCCTTTTTGAGCCACGTGCCTTCATGCATATATCCTTGTGGACTCATTTGTATCTTGGATATGTATGTATACTTTGGTTTGTATTAGACATACATATGCCTTGAAGATTAAATAATATTAATTTTTAGTTTTTTTTTTAAAAGGAATAATTGAACTTAGTTGAACAAATTTTCATGATTGTGATCTCCATACTTGACTTGTACACTCACATTTATTATTTGCTCATGTTTTGTTTTCATGAGACATTTTTATGCTTAATTGGATTAGAGTGTTGATTATCATGTGGATTTCATTTTTTATGAAAAATGATTTGTATTTATTCCTTGCTTGAAGGATTTCGTACTAGTTAGCAAAACTTTTCATTTTAACTAGTTCGTATTCTTCGTTATAATATGAGATATACACATGACCCTATTCTTTCAATTGGTATCATTGAACACTTTCAATTGATATCAATTTGATTTTTTTTTGTATACTCATATATGTTTTGTATATGTATGCTTACTCTTTCAAGAATATCAATGTCAATTTGTATCTAACTTTCATACATATATATCTTTATGCTAAGCTTGAAAAATTTCTAATGTTTGATTTATTTTCAATTGGTATTTTAACAAGCTTATGCATATGTTTAGTTGGTATTGCATAAAGGGGGAGAAAAACTTGATTTTGTCCTTCAATTGGTATTTGATTCCCACTCCCTTACTTTATGTTAAAATATCGTTTCAAATTGGTATCATATGCTTAAAAGAACCTTTCTCTTAATGATATCAAGATGTTTATGTTAAATGTTTTAATTGGTATCTCAAAATTTGTTTAAGAAATATATATACTTTTGATTTACATTGCTTATATGTTTTATTTCTATTGGTATCTAGATGCATTTCATTGACATATTTTTAATTGATATCAATGTTTTTGATGTTTAACCCTTTATTGATTCTTGGTTTAGAACAAAAAGGGGGAGAAGAGAAAATTTGTTTTTATGTTTTATACCCCTTTGTTGATGATTGACAAAAAGGGGAGAAGTATTTGTGTTTTGTGTTTATATATGCATGTCTTCCTTATCTAAGGGGGAGAAATATTTGTGTTTTGTTTATATGCATGCTTACATTTTTGCATATATGATGTTTATGATGTTTTAATTGGTATCTAGAACACGTTTTTATTTTGAATATGTCATTGGTATCTAGAGCACCATGTTTATATGCATTGTCATTCATTGCATATTTATTGTTTACTTGTGATGCATGAGTTAAGGGGGAGCTTCTTTGAAGCTTAACTTTAATCCATGCATATATAACTCCATGAGTTTTGTCATCATAAAAAAGGGGGAGATTGTTGGCCCAAAGGCCTTCCACTCTAGTTTTGATGATGATCAACTCATGTAGTTATGTTTACTAATATTCTTGTGTTTCTAAGTTTCAGATCATTAACAAGATATTAGTTTGATGATTAGCTTCAACGAAGTGTTTGGAAGCTTATCATGGTGATTCCGGTGCCAAGCTTAAAGATCATACCTTTGCACTCGGTGGATCGCGTTTGGGAGTAAGTCTACTTGAAGATGGAAGATCGTCAAGAGACTTAGGTATCCTAGTTTAGATAGTGAGTTTAGATCCATTTGTAAAGTTTAGTATAGTTGATATGCTCAAGTGCACAAACACACACGTTTTATGTTTTGGATTTGGTTTTCATGAATAGTAGATCAAAACAAGTTTACTTTATTTTTATGTATATTAGATATGTTCTAGATATACATACATGGTTTAAACTTGCTAAACAAACTTATTTTGATATCCCTATTCATGTGTTGAAAAACCAAGTTTGATAAAATACAAGTTTTGGTTTTTGATAAAACTGGCAAGACTCAAAAATGAATTGATATGTTGATATATGTCTTGAAATTTTTATCACTTGTTTATGGTTCAATATCAATGCTATATGATAAAACAAGTTTATGGAATTTTCAGAAAAGATAGAAGTTTTTCAAAGAATTTTTCTAACATATTTTTCCCAATTTTTCAGACCCAGGCTGGTCTGTCAGGCCAGAACGGTCGACCGTGCGGTCGACCGCAACGAAGGCCGGTCGACCGCGCGGTCGACCGACGTGCACAGACTTGTGCACGTCTGGCAGCCAGGGGGCCGGTCGACCGGAACGGTCGACCGCTGCAGAGAGCTCTGCTCTCTGTTTGTTTCGGTCGACCGGGCGGTCGACCGGAGGTTCCAACGGGTCAAAATATGACCGTTGGACGGTCGACCGGCCGGTCGACCGTTAGGCCAGTCAGAGCTGCCAGCTCAGCTCTAACGGCTAGTTTTTGTTTTGGGCTACATAACCCTTCTCTTTGGGATTTTGGCCAAGGTTTTAAAGGAGAAAAATTTCAGTGTTTCCCTAGTGTTTAAAACAAGTTTTCAAAATAGTTTTTGTGCTAAAAAGACTTCATCTTTATTGTTTTAGGTTTTGGAAAAATCAAAGAAATTGGAATTTGGGATTTTTTGTATTGGCTTTCATTCTTTATCTTTTACAAGAAATTTCCCAAGTGTTTTCTTTGAGTTCTTGTTTTCCAAAACACCTAGTTTTCCACACTTGAGCTATCATCTATCCTAATCTATTTAGGATCTTGTTTTTGTGGAAAAGAAAAGAGAAAAGAAAAGAGAGATTGTTTGTGGTTGAAAGAAACCACTTGTTGTAAACCCTCCTAGCTTTTGTGAATCCCTCTTCGGTAGAGGTGATCGGAGTGGTATTGGTTTGGATCCCTCTTTGGTAGAGGTGATTGTGTTTGTTGTGAGCCTCTTCGGTAGAGGTTGTTGTTGTTGTTGTTGTTGTTGTTGGTTGTTGGCTACGGGCCGTATCCCTCTTCGTAGAGGTGGATTGTGGTTGTATTGCCTCGGTGGCATTGTAAGGTTGAGAGAGGAGTTTGGTACTCCTATAGTGGATTGGGAAATCCTACACGGTGGTGTAGGCGGGGATGTAGAGCAAGGTGCTCGAACCTCGAAACATATCTTGGTGTTTGCGTTTGATCCAATATCTCTCAACTCTCTCTCTTATATTTGTGCAAAGCATCATATCTCATTCATATCATATATTGCTTGTGTTGAGCATAATTCATATTGCCATATCATATCTATTTGCTTGTATTGCCTTGCATATATTCAAATTGCTATATCCTTGATTGCTTGGCTTGTTTGTGTGTGCACATTGCTTGGATTGCTTGTGTGTGTGCCTAACTTATACTCATCCAACAAGAGCTTCACATAGCGCCTCAACCATTTCAAGGGGAATCAAGAGGAGTTAGTCCAGAGCCTCGCAAGGGAATTCGGCTACACTTGTTGTATTGTATTAGTTTGTGCAACATTTGCATTAGCTTCCGCATTTAGAGCATTAAGTTTTCATTTAGTCTTAGATTAGCATTTACACCTATTCACCCCCCCTCTAGGTGTACTTTCAATTATAATATTATTATAATGAATTATTATTACAATATTATCATAATAAAATATTTATATAATAATAAAGTATATTATAATATTAATAAAGTAATTATTTATATTAAAAATAAATAATTAATATATAGTAATTTATATTAAAGTATAAAATTGTTATATTAATAAAATATTAACTCTAAATAAAATAATAAAAAATTGGTATAAGTATTAGTAAAATAATAAAGTATTAATAACAATATTAAATAAAAATATTAAATTAAAATAGTAAAATATTAAATATTAACACAGTATTAAAAATAATAAAAAACTAAAGATTAAAAATATAAAATAATTAAATAATTAAATAAGAAATTGAACAATATTAAAAATATTAAATATTTAATAATATTAAATTATATATTGATTATCAAGTAACTGCTTTGAATTACAAGTGTACTACAAGTGAGATTTACATGACCACAAAATTAACTATAGCAACTGCAAGTGAACAAATGTGGGTGTAAAAGTGTAATTTACATGAGCAGAAATTTAACTGTAGCAACTGCAAGTGGGAAAATGAGAGTTGTATTTTGCAACTTATTTTTCAGCGAAACAAACAACGAAAAATGAAAAGAAGTTTTACGATTTACTACTTGCGGCGTTTTGTGGCGAAATAAACAGGCCCTCAATAGCCCTTTTAAATACACATGTTTATTGAAGCCGAGTTTATCTTTATATGAACTAAATACAACCCTTTCAAAGTGGTTATATTTCACAATGAATTAACCATTACAATGTATAGTAATTATATTAGATATTAGTTGTTTAGAAATGTGGTATTTGAGTTAAGTTTAATTTGAAATAGTCCACCAAAACCTGATAGTTGAAAGAAAATTCCAAAATAATTGAGGTTTATACATTTTAATTAAGTTCTCTCGTAGAATGTCCATATATGTTGCAAATTTAGCTACTTTTTTATGGCGTTTAGAGTTGGCAACACAAGCGCTAGGGACCTAACACTTGTTAACTCTTCCGAACATCCAAACTCCGATTGGATCTGTATAAGATTTGAATGCAAATTTGATTACAGATGTGTTCCCCAAATCTGAATATGAATCCAATATCTATAACTTGATCCGAACCTGATCTAAACTCGAAAAGATTTTTGGATTCGGATCAATTTAGATTTGACAATAACAAAACATGGACAATCATATATTTAATTATCACCAGTATTCATAGAATCACGATGGGTTGAAAGATCAGCAAATTATCAGTAAAATCTGAAGCATCAAAATGAGTTGAATCATCCATAGGATCATCATATTCAGTGAAATTCACTTCCTTTTTTTTCCCTTTCAAGGATACCTTGTAAAGTTTACAAAGGTACTCCGGTGTTCGACAGACTCAAGCCCAGTACCATTGGAGCCACATTTATAACATGAATTTTCAGGATTCCAAGAGAATTTTCACGAACATTTTTTCCTTTATCATGTCTTTCTACATGATGTTTCATGTGGATCGCGTCGTTTTGTGAAGGGTTATAAAAACTACTTCGATCGCGTTCACAACCACGGCCACGACCACGACTACGTACATGGCCACGACAATGAATATATCCTCGTCCATAAATTTTAAAAAATGTAGCATTTACTTCTGGAAATGCTGCTGAACTAGTAGGACAAGACTGATGATTTTGATCAAAAGTTTATTATTCTTCTTTGTCACAAGAAGAGATGAAATTAGTTCGGAATATTTCTTAAAACCACGCAACCTATATTATTGTTACAGTGTTATATTAGATACATGAATGTGGAGTAAGTTTTCTCCAACATTTCTTCATTTGTGATATCCACCCCACAGAATTTCAATTGGGATATTATTCTAAACATTGCAGAGTTATAATCGATGACTTTCTTGAAACCTTGGAGCGCAAAACATTCCATTCATCACATGTGGCAGCGAGCACAACTTCCTTTTGATGATCAAATCTTTCTTTAAGATTTTTTCACAAGACATTTGGATCTCTTACTGTGAAATATTCACATTTTAAACATATCTACGGATAAAGATCGTCGCTTTTGCCTTATCTTGCGATGACGTAGAGTTCATCTTTTTTATGATTTCAGTGAGACTCATTGACTCGAGATGCATTTCTATGTCAATAACCAAGACATATAATTGTTTCCTGTGATATCAAGTGGAATAAACTCAAACTTTGCAAAATTTGACATGGTGATAACTATAACAAAATACAAAAATAATTATGATAACAATATTTTATTTCGCAACAAAAATAGTAAAAGTTACATTCCAATCATAATAGCGACAAATAAAAGAGGAAAGATGAACATTAAAATTAAAAGGTTCATGTGAAAATCAGTTGGATACATATCTACAATAAAAAAGATAATGATATAGATGATAATGACGACAATAATAAACTTCAAAAATGAACTAAGCATCTTACGAAAATTTTAACTAAAAAACTGTTGAAGATGATGAAGAAAATTGAGAATGAAGAGAGATTGAGAAATGAGTTATGTGGTTTAGAATTCACCAATTTATAGAGGAAAAACTAGACGTTTATAGCCGTTGGAGGAGAGAGAAAAAGCAAACTGAATTTAATACAATTAAATATTATAATAAAGAAGATGGTAAAATAAATGCATTATATTACGTATATTTATGAGCTATAATATAGGCACGCTACTCTACTTGGTGGGTATTTTGCAGACATAAGTAATGAAGTAATAAATAAAAAATAAATATCGGCACACTATGCTACTTAATAAATCTTTCAGTGAGTATTTATACAGATATAAATAGCAAAACAATAAAATATATAATATTGGTAACTTGGGGTTTATTCAACGCAATCATCAATTGAGAGGTTAGTAAAGCTAATAACAAAAAATATTATTAGCTTGTCATAATCACATCACTTTACTATATAGGTGGCGGAGCCTCCTTTCATATATAGTAGTGGTGTTATATGTATAATTAGTATAATAATCTAATTTTTCTTATTAATTTCTGATGTGTACATTGAAATGGATCAGGAAGGACCTATTTATAAAAAAACTTTGGATTACTTTACAGTCACTATGCATGTTTGCGTCATCGCTTGCGTCATTTAGTAAAATCATTAATACTGCACAGTAAAATTGACAACCATCATTTCATAACAAAGCTCAAATTTTAGTTCATTATTCTTGCTCATAAATAATCCCAGAGCCCTGCAGAGAAGAGAGAGAGAGAGAGAGAGAGAGAGAGGGGGAGAGAAAATGAGAGCAGTGGCGTTGGTGTTGTTGGTGCTAATATTGGGTCTGAGCTGCTTTGGGGGAGAGAGGAGATGTGAAGCAAAGAAGCTGGCCCAAGATGAAGGTAAGTTATAAATGGTTTCTCTTCTTCTTCTTCTTCTTCTTTCTCATTGTAATTGATATTGATGTGGATCTCATTTATTTGAACAAATTGAGCTCTGTTTTTGTTAGCTTAGTGTTCTAGATTGGTGCCCATTAACTCAGTTCTCCAAGCTTTAAGCTTCTAGCTTTTCAAATCACAATTAGGACAACAATCAATTGAATAGATCTTTTTTTTCCCTCCTTTTTTGACAAAATTAGGGGATGAAAAAAAATTAAATTTTGGATTTCAAACTTGGAAATGTACAATTATTGTTTTCCCTTACCAATGGATAAGGTCGAATCTCGGAGAAAGGCAAAGGATAAGATTGGCCGTATTATTTTAATTATTATTTCTTTATTTTTGAAGAGTTTAGTTGCATTTTAATGGCAATATATAATTCTTATCAATTAGCAACGGCAAATTTTTTTTAAAATTTTTTTTTCTAAAAATAATTTCAAAAATAGACGTCTCCTAAAAATATTTTCAAGAATAGACCTCTGACATGTCTCGTCGGCTCCACGTCAGTGTTGGCCACCAGCGTGACGCCGACGCTTGCGGGAGATGGTTATTGGTTTACCGAGTTGATAACTCCATGTGAACCAATATTTTTTTTTTCTCTTGTGCTTGGTCGACCGGGGTTGCCAACCCCGGTCGGACAAAATTTTCAGCTTTGCCTTGCCGGAGTCGGCAACCCGGCCAAAGCAAGACTTGAGCAATATAGTCTATTCATTTGACTCCATCAGCATGCATGATGAGCACACATGCATGAATAAACATGATAAACAGCATGTGCATGCATGCAATGCCCAAAAAAAAAAAAAAATTGGGTTTCGTCGGGTTGTCAACTCTGACCACGCCATGCCTGAGATTAAGCAAGTGGACGTTATTCACTTGAAATTTGGAGGAAAGTTCGGACGGGGTTAGCAACCCCAGCTGAGCCAAAAAATCAAAAAAAAAAAAAATCTTTCGACTCAAGTTGTCACCCTGGTGGAATAAAAACGCCCTCCGTCAGCGTCAGCGCAAGCGTTATGCTGGCGACCAGCATTGATGTGACATGTCAGAAGTTTATTCTTGAAAATATTGGATTTATTTTTGAAATTATTTTTAAATAATAACTTTTTTTTTTTTGAAAAAAAATGCCCTTGTCAACACTGGAAATTTCAACAGGTGAAGTTTCTGAGAAAAGGAGTAAAGGTAGCAGTCCTCGTCGCAATCGGAGGGCTGCGCTGGTGTCCCCAATGACCTAAACAGTAGAGTCTGATTGTCTTCTTTGATTTTTCTTTGCAGGGACCACCACCGCTCTCTTTCACTAAAGTAAGAAAGAGAGAGGAACTCATACTATATTATTTGTCCATTGCATTTTGGCTAATTTTTTTTCCAAAATTATTTTTAAATTTTATGATTTACTCAAATCTTTTCTAAATTTATAAAATTTCAAAATACTATCATAAATAATTTTTCGAAAATTTCTAAATATTGTCATCTGTTGACTTGATGATAAAGGATGACAAACGAGGAGAACTTCGTCACGTGATAAACACTTGACAACCTAAAACTGAAAAGTAAAAACTACTAGATTTTAGTTTTTGAGAATTATGTTATTATGTATTTTAGAAGTTTAAATGCTTGTTTAGATAATTTTTTGAGAAATTAGCTTTGTATTTCTCTTAAGTTGCCTCTGAAATTATGGATGACCAGAGTTAAGAAAGTGGGCAGTCCTTTGCCAAGGCACACAGAAGAAAGGATCCAACCATCTACTAATTCATTAACATCAAAGTAAAATGCTAGATACACTTGTGACCTTAAAGAAAGCATGTTAAGAATACACAAAGTTTTAAAAACAGCTACGTGTCATGTGTAAGGAAGAGCCTTTAATGCTCACATGATATAACTAAATGAGTTATATCCACTTATTAAAGTGTAATATGTAACGTATTTGAATAATTCACTCAGTTCATCTTGATCTATATATTTTAAAAGAATTGTAAACAAAAATTCATATATTTTGAAGTTCAATCGCTCATACATCAAATCATTGTAAAATGAATGATTTCAAGTTTTTAAAAACGGTTCATTTTGCCACCACTTAAATATTAGTGAATAATCTTCAAAATTCATGTTTTTTTATGTATAAAATTTTTAAATATGTAGAGCATGATAAGAATGGATTGTTTAATTTCATTTCATAACATGTATTTTCGTAAGTAGGCATAACTTACTTAGTCATGCTCTATAAGTATTAAAGCCTTACTCTATATGTAACATTCAAAATTATATAAGAGAAAAATGTACCTCAGCTGCCAGCTGAGAGACTCTCTTAGCTGGCGGCGACGTGGCTGAATCTCAGCCACAGATCCTGCTCCTACCATGGTCTCAATATTTTTGTGAGAACTGTTACCATGATCGCAGTATTTTTGTGAGCACTGCTACCATAGTCCACAATGCTAATTAGACTGAGAATATCTCTCAAAAATTTTTAGAACTGCGATCAGAGTCGCAGTGAACTGTGAGCCTCTCACTGACGATTGGATATAGACACCTCTATAAACCCCTGAAGTTATCCAACGGCCAAAAAGATAGAACAATAAACTATACTTTATATTTCTTTTTCTTTATGATGTAAGAATCCTTTATAATTTGAAACTGATAAACCCGATCGCGGTGCTCAACAGTTTTTGCTCTTAAGAAAATCGCGTTGAAGTTGAAGAAGCAATGGGACTTCTCCGTAGACCCTTGCAGCGGTGCTGCAGGGTGGCAAGCCCCTTCGAAAAGCAAGGAGGTCGCTGATAGTGTCAACTGCAGGTGCAATGCCACTGTCTGTCACGTGACTAGCATGTAAGCGATCTTACATAATTTTCTTTGGGATGCATTTATCAGAGTTTCATTAAAATCTTATTAATAAAACGTGAGGGCTGTCATATTTTGGCCTGCAGAGAGCTCAAGAGTCAAAACATCATCGGTGAACTCCCATCCGAGTTCGCGTATCTTACCCAGCTAAATTTCTGTAAGTGTGTAAAATGGCAATATTAAAAATTGCATTATGCAATGTTTTTGATAGGATCTTAATCCTAACTACCATGTATATAAATAAACAGAGACCTCTCACGGAACTACCTCATGGATCAATTCCTGCAGTCTGGCTTCTCTTCCTCTCACTAACTTGTAATTAACTCACTCTAATCTTTTATTTTATATTTATTTTCTTTTTAATTGACATTTGTTTGGACGGCACTTCTGTAATTACCTCTGCTTTGCAGGTCACTTTTGGGAAACCGCATTTCTGGCAGAATCCCAGAGGAGCTCGGAAACATGTCTACGCTACAGTCACTGTAATTTTCCTTTTTTTTTTTGTGTGTGTGTTTTAAAAAAAGTTGCACATTGCGGTTCAATTTGTTTGATGCAGTTTTGTAATATCGAAATTTTGGAGGGGCATTGTGCAGGGTGCTGGAGGATAACCAGATGGATGGACCGATTCCGGCGACCCTTGGTAAACTGACCAAGTTGAATCGGCTGTGAGTAGATTCTGCTCCACTTCAAACATTTTGATTTTGTATTATCAAAATGGAACGAAGGGTGGGTTTTTGCGTGTATCTTTTTTTCGACTTTGTCCGTCCATCTGTCTCTCAAAAGAGAGAGCAGAGAGAGCAGTTCTCCCTCCCCTCCCCCCCCCCACCTTCCTCTCTTCTCTCTTCCCTCTCTCTCTCATCTTTCCCCTCTTTCTCCTCACCTCTTCCACTCTCTGTCCCCCCTTTTGCCGCCTGGTTTCACCGTCAAGCGGTAGTCTAGTTTATAAGTTGTTTTGAGCTTTATTCGTAAGTTTGCAGGTTACTGTCAGCCAATAATTTCTCTGGGAGCTTCCAGAGTCGCTAGAAAATCTCAAGAACATGGCTGACATGTGAGTTGAGATTCTCTTCTCTATGTTTCGATTATTTCAAATATGGGAATTTGAGTTTAAACGCTAAAAAAGTGTTGACCGGCCAGGTAGCACATTATCTGTTCGATGATATGCCTCAGTGGGAGAGCCGTTTGATTGAAACCAAAATTACCATTTTTTGCATGGACATAACAAATTGAATCATTTTGATCTTATTGACTATCGATTAAATATAGTATTTTGGCCTTTGTGAGTCTCTCCTAGTGAATCAAAGCCAATCACCAATAAACAAATGCAGCAAAATACAGGTTCTGGTTGAGATTTTTCATTTTTTTTTGTTCAACGCGTATTTGAAAGTTTGAAGCATGCAAAGATAACCCTGCATTTTACATAGTACATTAAGATGAATATCAGATAAAAATAAATGAGTTTGATTGTAAATTAGCTTTAGCACAATTGTTGGTCTTGTTCGGTATCATGCGATTCCAGTGCAATAAGAAAATAATTGCATGAAAATTATAAGAAAAATTGTGATGGTGGATGTAAGCCAGATCACCTCTTTCTTAGACAACCACGTAAATCATCTGGGGAATCTAAAATTCAAAGTTAAATTCCGCACGGGAAACAAGGTCTAACTGTAACTTAAATTCCTACCATTTGTTTGCAGGAGACTAGATGGGAACCCAATCTCTGGCAAAATCCCCTCCTTGTTGGGCAACTGGACTCAACTCCAAAGACTGTGAGTAGAACCTTATTCATTTGTTATTATGCCGAAAGAATTGGGTCACGTGATGTTTTGTATCTGAATAATAACAGAGATATGCAAGGAACTTCTTTACAGGGACCATTTCCTCCCACCTTTGCCAACTTGATTTCCATAACTGAGCTGTGAGTATCATTTGCATCTTCAACTCCTCTGTTACTCGGTTCATTGGTTATTGTTTGTTATTTATTGTCCTTTTTCTAAGTTGCAGAAGGGTTAGTGATTTGAAAGGGGGAGACGGAAATTTCCCTCCACTGGCTAATATGAAAAAGATGAAAGAACTGTGAGTTTGGTCATGAATAAAAATGAATTTATTCATCCATATAATGTGTTGCTTTTGTTGGCCTGATGTTTTAATTATTGATATGATGCAGGGTCTTGAGGAACTTATCGATTTCTGGTAGAATTCCTGATTACATTGAAAATATGACCAACTCAAATTATTGTAAGTTTGTTCGGATGTGTTTTTATTGATTACATGATGCATTATATCTTTTTTTCTTTTTACTCCCAAGTGATCACATGTTTATTGCTTACCTTTGAAATGACATTACTAACTTTATGAGGATAGGTTCAGTACAGACCGCTTAAAAAGAGCCACGACAATTAATCACATTTGGTCTTGTATTTCATCCTCATTCTTTTCCAAACAGTCTAAAGTGAAGAAAAAGTTGCTAGACATTTTTTAACTTTGTAGATATGCTTTTTGGGCCCTAGATAGATTTCATTAAATGATATATATGAAGTTTCGTCTCCTGAACCGAACATGAACAACTGGTCGAAATCCTCTGCCAGGAGGACTGTAAAACCTAAATTGTAACAGGTAACAGTAGCGCAAATCTCCACTAAAGGTCTAAATCCCAGTGTCACATACAAATCGATTTACATCGGCAGATATCCATTACTAAAGTTTCAAGCTCGTATCTTTACACAGCTTAAGCCCAACAACTCGTTGTAAACTCCAATAGTCTGCCTTGATACATAATTTCCAGTAATATGCAGTCCAAGGATTAAGAAAGTTTCTCTAGCAACACTGCTAATTTAATGCTGTTAGCAGTGCCACAAAGTAGGATAAGTTGTGCAATACCACCATACCAAAAACATGTCTTCAAGGCATGCTGGACCCGAACTTTGAGCCGCATTGATCTAGAAAGTTGGTTTACAGTATGGAATCAGCTTGCACATGCGTGTTCAATAAGTGATACTTGCTCAATAATTTCTGTAAACTAGACTATCGTTAAAGCGTACTAAACCATGGTAATAATCATGGTTTGGAAATGACCCTCAACATCTATGCAATTGAAATAAATGTATCCATATATGCATTTTTCAAGATAAGGCAATTCATGACGATTATTTATTGCTTATCATAATTGGATTTATGCATAGAATTAGGTAATGTCATATTCAATTATTCATCATCTTCTCAGAGCACCTTCAAGGACAAAAAACTCAAGCAGAAATCATAACCGGATTGCCTACAACAGCAATCACAATCATAACCTAGCCACCTATAGTAGCAGTCTCAACCAGGCTGTCTATAACTACAGTCTACCTGGCATTGAGTGGTTAGCTTTTTATAGGCTAGTGACTAGCTTAATTTCCAAGTGTATATCTTTTTTTT